>CABHPH010177752.1:10153-38806 GCA_902168325.1 Peromyscus nudipes | reverse complement strand
ACTTATCATTTCCATGTGTTTGTGTATACGTTCACCATGAATGTATGCATCCCTCAAGCATCACCTTGAGCATATTGAAGTTTTAAAGAAACGAACACTATAGCACATCAAAATCTCTGCAACTTGGCCTTTTGCTTGTGTTTGTGAGACTCCTCTATGCAGATGGGAAACACTATGACCCAATCATCGTTATTACTGCTTGATTTATGTCATGTGAATATATCACAGTTCACCTGCTCATCAGCTTCCAGTGAGTGAACACTGGATGAGTTAGAATACTTTACCCTTAACAGTGTTCCCGGGAATATCATCGTATGTGCGCATGAATAATTTCAAAGTAAGCCACCACAGCACAGCGTGTTGCAATTGTTTCCTGGTTATTGGGTTCACGTTCTACCTTTACAAAGCATGTTGGGCTTCACGATCGTTTACCTTCATTTGACAAGTGATGATAATGAAAACATTATTTTTAGGAAACAGTTTTCAGTCTAGCAAGCTGTTTTCCCCTATTCATGGTTACTCTGTATTTCCATTTCCAGCAAGCGACTTGGTTTATTTCCCTTCTTCTTCTTTTTCTAACAAGTCCATTTTTAAACTAAGGGTTTTATTGGTAAGGACCACCTTTCTCACTGTTTTAATAAGTAAAACCGGTTCTAAACTCATCAGGTTTTTAGTTATGTTTTCCTTGCTAACCCACAGGAGGTTCTTCCTAATTTCAATCCATTGTCATAAAAATGTGATATGCAAAATAATTATTTGGAATATGTTGAATGTTTTTCTGTAGCTCAATATGTGGTCAGTTATGGAGCATGTTTGTATGTTTGGGAAAATAAGCTCTATGGAGTGCAAGTCTCTCCCCCCGCGCCCCCCCATCTCTCTCTCTCCCTCCCTTCCTCTCTCCCTCTTCCCTCCCCTATAACTGAGTTATCTGTAGGAGTCACAGTTGGGAGTTGCCTCCATCAGATCGGCCTATAGACATGTCTGTAGAGCATCTTCTGGGTTGGGCAGCTTGGCCTCGGCTGTATAAGAGAAAGTGAACCTGAGTCATGGATCTTGGAAAAGAATTACAACTGCTACTTTGTTAAACCAGCATGATCCCTAACTACACTTTAAATATTTTTCCTTTAACTCACAGATTAGTGCAGTCCTCACCCCTCAGAAAGGAAACTTTGCTTTGCAGTAGACTGAGATCATTACAGAAATCCACAACCACTAAAAATGCAGAGTTGTGGAGCCCAGTCCCATTTGATCCATCTACAACACAACTCCTGCACTAAGGCTCAGGGATCATTGTGGGAGAGAGGGCTGAAAGACTGTAAGAGTCTGAGCAACAGGGAGTTTGCTGTGAGACTATGTCTCTTAGGGATGTCAGAACCTAGTGCCTCACCAACATGGCTGCCTAAACATAACCTGAACAAGGGTGACACCAACAGACAGACGTGCTAACGAGGACAGGGGGAAGCTCACAAGGCCTTAACCTTAAACAGGGAACTACAGACAACTAAGGAATGCTGAGAACGGGACAATTAGTCCTCCCTAGGGAAGAGCACACCAGCTGGTTATCCAACACCAAATGGTCAGCCCTGAAAACATACATACAAGTAGCAATATACAGACTGAGCAGGTTGTGTCTGTGTCTGTGTGTGTGCATCCCTGGTTTATATATATATACGTAACAACAATTAAAGAAAAAAGAGACTCTTAGTTAGGGTTTCTACTGCTGTGAAGAGACACCATGACCATGGCAACTCTTATAAAGGAAAACATTTAATTGGGATGGCTTACAGTTCAGAGGTTCAATCCATTATCATCATGGTGGGACATGGCAGCATGCAGGCAGATACGGTTGTGGAGAAGGAGCTGAGAGTTCTACATCTTGATCCAGAGGCAACAGGAAGTGAACTGAGACACTGGGTGGTATCCTGAGCATAGGAGACCTCAAAGCCTGCCCCTATAGTGACACACTTTCTCCAACAAGGCCACACCTACTCCAACAAAGCCATACCTCCCCATAGTGCCACTCACCGTGAGTTTACAGGAGCCAATTACACTCAAATTACCACAGAGACTATGAATTTGAAAGAGAGCATGGTGGGGAAGGGTATGCTATATAGAAGGTTTTGGAGGGAGGAAAAGGAAGGGGGAAATGATGTAATTATATTTTAATCTCAAGAATTTTTTAAATTTTTAAAAAGTTTCTTTGGTCCTCAAAAACAGATGCATTGTTCAACAAACAAGAAAGGAACCTCATTCACTGAAACAACAAACTTCAAGAAAGGAGGAGACCTGGGTGTGGTGGTGCACACCTGTAATCCCAGCACTAGGGATACTGAGGCAGGAGAATCTTGAGTGTAAGGCCAGCTTGGACTATATGACAAGACCTGCCAGAGAGAAAGAGAGAGGGAGAGTATGCATGGACCCCAGTTCCACCCACCCTTACTTCTGTCTGCAAGGCAGACCCATAATAGTTACACTACCCTATGTTCCCAGTTCAGCCAGCGCATAAAGGCCTTGGTACCTCATTTCTAGTGTGTGGCAGAGGGTGTGAATTAAAGCCCGGGCATTTCTGACTCTCTCTTGGCCAACCACTTACAGTTTATTGTTCTGATTACCCAGTGTGTTCCAGTATTATAATCCATCTTGTTGCAGTTCTTAAAGGCAAGTGTGTTCGTAAGTGCTATGCTGACCTTTGCCCTCTATCATGCCCTCTCCATGTCAACATTCCGTCCTTCACGGCTTTTATGTGCTCGGACTCCCATTATCTTGGGTTCTCATTAAAGTTTAGTTCATTTCTCTTGACTCTTTTGTTGTAAGAGAGATTCAGATGGCCTCCAATGCTTCTGGCCTTGCACAGTATGAAATTGTAACCTCTAAATCGTAATACCATTGTCTTCTAGATTTTGCCCATACTTTAATTTGCCCATCTTTTTCCTCATTTATTGTTGGTGATTGGGATTTTTTAGATATATCTTTCTCTACAGTTCAAGCGGGTCTCAAACTCACTAACCTTTCTGATTCAGCCTCCCACGCACCAGGATTAAAAGGCAACACTACTGTGCCCAGCAGGTCATGCCTTTTTATTTTATTTTATTTATTGCCTCCTGTTTTCATGTCATACTTTTTAAACCCTTGTCCCACGAGATTAAGAAAGAATTATCTCTTGCTTCTAGGACATCTACAGGGTGACCATGTAGACTCCCAACTCTGAACCTAGGATGCATGTTGGTGGAAAATTAAGGGTACAGCTGCATTTGCACAGATTTCCCAGATCCCTTTATTCATCTGGTTTCAGTTTCCCCGGTGATTCTAAACTCTGTCTTTAAAATGTAAGAAATACCAGGGCTGGAGAGATGGCTCAGAGGTTAAGAGCACTGACTGTTCTTGTAGAGGACCCAGGTTCAGTTCCCAGTACCCACCCAGCTGTTAACAACCATCTGTACTCCAGTTCCAAGGGCTCTGGTGCCCTTTCTGGCCTCCACGGGCATCAGGCATGCACACTGTGCATAGACTTATGTGCAGGCAAACTTATACACATAAAATAAAATAAATTCATCTTAAAATAATAATAATAATAATAATAATAATAATAATAATAATATAGGAAAAATCTATGTGCATGAGTCGTCTTGACTTCCCTTTCAAATATCTCCCATTTATCTGTCTATTCTGCTTAAATCTTTGTAATTTCACGATATATTTTAATATTTAGTAGAATTATTCTCTCTCACTATTCTTCCTAGCAGAAGTTTCTTAGCTATTCTTTTTTTTAATTGACCACTAATAATTGAGTATATTTGTGGGGTGCAATGTGATTCTTGTTTTTGTTTTAAGACACCCTCTCTGTATTGCCTGGGCTGGCCTTGAACTCATAGTCTTCCTGCTCCAGCCTCCAAAGACTGGCATTATAGGCATGAGCCACCATGGCTCACCCATGTATTCACTGTAGGATGATCAAATCTACTTAACATACCCATCAATTCACATGCTTGTTTTTGCAAGAAAATATTTGAAATCTATTCTCTCAGTAACTTTGAAATTTATGATACATAATTATTAGCTCTGCCTGTCATGAATGTAGTGTGAACATTTATTTTTACACGAGCCTTAGCAGCAGTAAGGTTGGTTCTCTCCTCCACAATCCTCACGGGCAATTCTATTATCACCACCTTATATTCTGTGTTTCACTTGGTTGTGTTTACGACATTGAGTTTTTCTGTCAGAACACAGTCTGCATTTCCATTTGTCTAAATTGCTGCATCCTCAGAAGTATTTTCAAGTCCTGTTACTTTAGCTCATTCACACTAAATTTAAGCCCAATCCCTTTCCTAGCTGATGCGGCAAGGGGACTTCTCAGCCTCTCTCCACCACAATCCTAACGGGAAACTCTAGTACCAACAACTTGTTTGTCCTGGTCACCTTACTGTCTCGTTTCCACTATTTTTTCCCTTTTTCTTAGCACATAATTGCACTTTACCTCTAAACTATTAGTGATTTACCTCCTCATTTCTAATTTTTAAATTAATAAAATCAGTCAACCAGGCAGTGGTGGCACATGTCTTTAATCCCAGCACTCAGTAGGCAGAGGCAGGCAGATCTCTGTGAGTTTGAGGCCAGCCTGGGCTAAAGAGCTAGTTCCAGGACAGCCAGGACTACACAAAGAAATCTTGTCTCAAAAAGAAAAAAAAAAACAGTCTTCTGTAGCTGGAGGGTTTCTCCCATCCCCACTTATACAGTAATCGTTCAGAGGCTTATATTAGTTACCAACCTATGATCTATGTCAGGCTTCTTGCTAGCTAGCTCCTTCATCTTAAATTAGCCCATTTCTATTAATTCATGTTTTGCCACTTGGCTGTGTGTTTACCGGTCTGCTGTTATCTTGTTGCTCCTTGGATGGCCGACTTGTGTCTCCCCTTACTCTCCTTTCTCCCTTCACTATCTCTTGGATTTTCCCACCTGGTTCCATCCTGCCCTGCCATAGGCCAATGCAGCTTTATTTATCAACCAATCAGAGCAACACATATTCACAGCCTACAGAAAGACATCCCATAGCAGTCTTTGATGCCAAATGGCACGGACCTCCAGAATGGATGACTTGTCTCCTCCCAAACGTGAATGAGGGACAGTCTATGGCTTTCCCAGAAAGCACAGTGCTGGTGTCTGGGTTGAGATGGACGTGTGGTGTTCTGTTCAGGGCGTGTGAAGCAACCCCTTTTTACTTAATATTTACTACCAGATTTTAAATGCATGTTTTCTATATGCTTAAGGAAATCCACATCACGTCTAGTCCCTTCATTTGGGACTAAGTAAACCTCATGTTAATTACAGTCTCAATATGTATGTTCCAGATATAAGGTTTTAATGATCCTTTGAGCCTCAGATAAAATGCTGTAATACTTCTTTCATCAAACATTGTGAAGTTGAATTGTAAACTGAAGGGGATAACCAACCTGGTCCGTGATACACAGTGTCTATAAATATCACAAAAGCACATGATTATTGATATAATTAATAAAATGTAATTTTATTTATATTTTTATGAATTGTGGGAATTTTAGGTAGATTTATTCCTTTAATTTGGCCTCACCCCTGTGAGATTCTGAAATTTAAAACATATTTATTTCATAATACTTTTCTATATTTGGGAATGTCTAATAAAATATGCTAATATCTAGGTAGAAAACACAGTGAGCGCTTGAATTCCTGACCCTGCACTGCTCCCATGTTAACACTAGGGGGCAGCATTGTAAAAAAAAAAACCTGGCAAGGTTCTTCCAAAGCATCATGAAATAAATGTTCATCTGATGAGAGTCTAGATGAAAACACTATCGAAGGAGGTCTGTCCTTGCCATTTCAGACTCTTCCCGAGTTGTCTTTATCAAGTGCTTCCTGTATAAAAAAACCCACAATAACAAACATTCAGTAAGGACAATGAAAGGACCCTCACCTTCCGGTCTTTACTCAGTCTTTGCCCCTGACCATGCTATAAGAAACCGTAGCCTGCCCACCGGCCCCGCCCTCCAGCCTCTACGGCTCTCTGGAACGTATCAAATTCCAGCGTTTTTGATCCTTTACTTCTTATGGCTTCCTGCAGTGTCCCTGTAGCACCTTAAGTGGAAGCCCTCGGGAGACTGTTTCTTCCTGATGCACGTGAGGTGCCTGAGACGGTCAGTGTCCGGCCCACCAGATGTGCAGAAAGTGTTCGCTGAGTGAATGATGATACGGGGGTGGTGCTGATGAGGGGGATTTGTGATGGTGGTGGCAACGGGGGAGGTTTTGAAGGTGGCTGTATTGGAGGTGGGTGTGGCAGCAGTGGTGGCGATGAGTGACGTACCAGCAGTGGGGTCGTGCAAGTGACAGCGGCCGATGCTGCAGCAATTGTCATGATGTTTATTATGTTAAGGTTGTCCCGGGTACTCTGGGAAGATGAAATCCAAGCCTGAGACCAGATGATTTCTAGAAGGTTCCAAAAATCTCAACCTCTAAGAGAGCTTGTCAGAATGTGGGTTTTGGCAACCAATTCCTCAGATGAAGTAGGGAGGATTGGTCATGTGTGTGCGCATGCATGTATGAACATATGGGGGGGGAGCCCACACTCCTGTCCCTCCCATATGCGTGACGTGACAAGCTGTCAGCTGTCACTTGTTGAGTTCATCATTCCTGTCATAGTTGAGGCTCCAAAGAGAAGAATACACATTCAGACCTATGGATCAGCCCACCATGTGACTGGGTGAGCGGTGAAGGCGAGGCTGTGCCTGGCATATATGTTCAACACTGGGGTGGGGGGGGGGGCAGGGGAGATGGGGGGGCAGGGGTGGAGCTACTTGCTATATAGCCCAGTCTCTAAAGTGATAAACTCAGCCAGCAGGGGGAGCTGGAAGGAAAAAATGATGGATGGATATGATCAAAATACATCACGTAAACATGAAAATTCCAAAGAATATAAAATGCTTTGGTTTTTTTTTTTTTTTTGCTTTAAAAAATACTATTCTTTTTTAAAGATTTATTTTTATGTGTAGGGGTGATGTGTGGAAGAGAGGGAGAGACAGTGAGAGAGAGAGATGGAGGGGCTGCTGCTGGTGTAGGCCAGAAGAGTGCATTGGCTCCCCTAGAGATGGGAGTTGCAGGTGGCTATGAACATGACCTTCTGGAAGAGAAACAATGGTTCTTAACCACGGAACCATCATCTCTCAAGCCCAAAAGGGAGGAACTGTTTTTAAGGGTATTAGATGTTCCAAGGGTGACTGACCACCAGAGGAAGGACATGCTCAAGGAGGCAGGCGTTGGGAAGGAAGATCAACAAAAGCCAAGCATTACAAATATACCACAATGCACCCATTACTTCGTATGCTAATTAAAAGCCAAATGAATCAGTAAAAAAAAAAACTTCTATTAATAAATGCACTCTCATTGTGAGCTGCGGGGCTGGCTGGACTCCTAGAACTCATACCAGACAGTGACAGAAGCCTGCCTGCCCTCCCTACCCATCGGGAGGACTTTCAACACAGCAGTCACCCAGGCTGGCACATGTGAGCTCTATCTACACACCCCAGGTAAGCTGCCCCCAGGCCATTCAACACAAAGGCAGGGCTCAAGGGTATTATGCTAGAAATACAGGTCCAAGATGCAACCATGGAAGAATCAGGCTCAGGGTGCAGCAGAGGCGGGATTCTGCATCCCAGATACCCAGAACTTGGGAAAGGAAGATATGGTGCAGATGTCTCCTGACCAATGTACCTCTCTCTTCTGCAGATAGTGTGGTTGGTAGAGGGCCGGAGAGGCCTCAGAAGCCCTGGCCTAGACCAGGCACCTTCTTCTTCTAGCTACCTGGGTCACTGGGACTATGGCTGTTCTGTTGGGTTCCCAGGGTGCACTTCTCTTCAGAGAAAGCTTGAATAATAATGTCATCCCAATACATCTAGGCAGATGGTAAAGAAAGGGCCATTGGTGGATAGAAACTAAGCTTCATTAAGGTCTGAGAAGATCATGTCCATGCACTGACAACCCCAGTCCTCCCGTGTCTCAGACCAGCACAAATGCAAGGTCTGGCCTGAAAGGGGCCCGCCCTCCTTTGGCCTTACATGGACGCTCCAGCCTCCTCCTCCAGACTTCTGCAGAAGTCTAGGGCTCCTGGACTTCACCTGGTGTCTGTCTCCTTCCTCCCACTGATGGTTCTCTCTCCCTCGGGGATCTCTTGTAGGTAGAATGGCAACTCTTCTTGAACCCCACATCTGTATTTCTCCTCCCCATCTCCAAGCCTGGACCTTACTCTTCTACCAGATCCCCCGAGGCCTCCCTCAAAGCCCTAGTACCTGCTAACAGCCTCACTCCCTTCCCCAGGCAGCTGTCCCTGCCTCCTCAGCTGGGCTCATACTCATTGTCAGAGGGGCATCTGACAGCATCGTGATTGTGCTAAGATCCATGGAATAGCTTGCCTTCGGTTAGGGGCTGGAGAGATGGCTTAGAGGTGTCTTGCAGAAGATCTGAATTCAGTTCCCAGCACCCACATGACAGCTCCCACCACCTGTGACTGCAGTTCCAGGGGATCTGACACCCTCTTCTAACATCCTCAGGCTGTAACTCCAGTTCCAGGGGATCTGAAATCTTCTTCTAACATCCTCAGGCTCCTGCACACATGTGGTATGTGTACACACACTCAGGCACACACACACACACACACACACACACACACACACATAAGATAAGATAAATATTTTTAAAAGGGTGCTTAGTTTTAAGTGAATTACAACTCAATTAAAATAAACATTAAGGCTTCAGAAGCCTCCCTGCCTCCCACAGCCACATGCAGCTAATGGTGTCCCTAGGTCCCTTGCATACACTCTTCCTTCAGCCCGTTCTTTCTGTGGCCTCCATACTGAAGGTCTCCATTGCTGCCAAAGGACATAAAGGTGAATTCCTTGTGCTGAGGCTACAGAGCAGCAGTAATGGCCATGAATGAAGTCTGCCTGTGAGTGACCCATGACATCATGTTCTTTTGACAGTAGACACCCATGTCTGAGATGGTTTTGTAAAACATCCTAGACCTTCCCCCAGAGGACCCCCTCTCCTGAAAGACACTGTCCCCTCCTTTAGGAACAATCTCCCTGCCCCTAACATCTCAGGGGTAGACCGTGTACCACTGAAACAAGAGAAGGGAACCTTGTGTCCTAGTCCAGGTCCTCAGCTGCCCTTCTCAGCATCTTAAGCCCCAGAAAGAGCAGCTGGAACAGGCTTGGTCTCGAGACTCGGGGGCGTAGATCTGGTGGCTTTGTCACGGGGCCCTGATGTCCCTCCAGGTTAGCACCCTTGAGTGAGGGAGGTCCGAGGACAGGATGCTCCGGGGGTACACTCGCTGAAAACATGATCTTGTGACATCTTCCAAGCTGTGGCCAGTGTTCATTGTTGTCGTGTTTTTCTCTCTGTCCTTTTCAGCATGTGAGGAGACCATATCTCAACTCTCCTTCCCTGAGATAAATGTGGAACGGACACCTTATCTCTCTCTATTTCACTGCCTCCCTCGCCCCCCCCCTTCTGGGAACAGTCCCCCAAGAGGGACAATCAAATCATTTCACCGCTTGTCAGAAAGCACCAACCTCCCTCTCTGCCACCAGTGCAGAGCGACAGAGCGCTGGGACACAACCTCCCCTGTGAGTTGGTGCCACCCCTCTGCTGCTCAAAGGAGCTGCCTACCACACGACAACCAAATCACAGCCACCTCCAAGGACCAAGGTTTATAGTGGGATCTGGGCCTCCCTGGGCCGAGAGCTGGTCTCTGAGAATTCATTGAACTTAACCAGATGTTGGGATACCTGAACTCATGCTACTACCTCAGGGCTCCTCAGAGTTCAGCCGTGGGAGGCTCCCCATGAACACACAGTCCCGGGCTTCACCTCTATCTCTGACTCAGCAGGGCCTGAGCAGGTTCTACTCCCAGCTGGTTTTGGTGCAGCTGGACCTCTATCCACACTCTGAGCATCATCGTAGGGAGCAAGTGGAGTCCTGAGTGTGTGATGTTTGATGCAGGCACAGCAGTGTCGAGGACCCCAATGCCTTAGACCAGTGGGAATAGCTAAGCCTTCCTTGGGTGAGGCTCAGGGGGATAGCAAAGCCTTCCTCTGGTCCACGTGTGATGTGTGCAGAAGACATCCACCATTGCTATCTCCCTCCAACACCCCCACCCCTGTGTACAGACTGCTCCCCCACAGAGACTGAACCTACAGAGATCAACTAAAGCTACCTCCTGTTCAGCTGCCTGCATATGATATACAATATGATATACTACCCATATAATAACCCTGCCTTCTGTTCAACTCTATAATAAACAAGCTCAGCTTCCAGGTGCTGCAGTATCTCCATCAGGGAGCTCAGACCATCCAATCCCAGCTCTTCTGTACTGGATGTTCTGAGCAGGTGACAGCTCCCACTTATTAAGGCCTTCCTGTGACACAGGAACTGATTCCCAGGGGCTCCAACAGAAAGGCACAGAAAGGTTCAACCATTTTCCCACAGCTCCAAAGCTAGGAGGTGACAGAGTAAGATTCCAGCCCAGTCCCACTTCTCTGTCATCTGTAACAACCATGCCTGACCCACGGGTGTGGCCTGGCCCCTCATGGCCACCCTGGACCTGGACACATTTGCAGTGGCTCCATATCCCCAGGTGTCTCCTCTTCCCCAGCCTTCCCTGCTCCAACACAACTCACTGCCAAGATCTCAGTCTCTCTTTGTTTTTTTCTAATTGTGGTACATTCACAGAGGGTACGTCACCATTTGCCTGTCTCTGCAGGTATAATCCAGGGAGATTGTGTACCATCATATGGTTACACTGCTGTTGCTACTGACCATCACCAAAACTTTCGCATCTTCCTAAATTATCACTATGCTTAATAAACCACAGCTCCAAATTGTCCCCTCTATCCAACGCCTTGGCAACACTCTACTCCTCAGCACTTGGCTACTCTAGGCATCTTGTGTGAGGGCATCACCCAGCATGTGTCCTATCTGGGACAGGCTGAGTCCTCCAGCTTCACCCAAACTGGAGCAGTGGTTAGAATCTTCTTCATTTTAATGAATCTCCTAATATTCCATTGTTTATACACACCCTATTTTGTTATTACATTCATCTATTAACAGAAACTTAGGTTATTTTCACCTTTGATTCTTGTGAATAATGCTGTTGTAAACATGGGTGTGAAAATCCCTCTAAGTCACTGCTGTCCATATTTTTGACTATGTATCCAGAAGTAGGCTCATTTCTGGGTCTACAGACATTCTCTGGTCAATGTTTTGGGGAACTGCCTTACTGTTTTCACAGCTAATATACTAGCAGAAACAGGGTAAGCAGTCCAGGCCCCCTCACCACCATTGGTTATTTTCTAGGGTTTGGGTGATAGTCATCCCAATGAGTGTGAAGTAGTACCAGACAACTTTTTTTTTCAAAGACAAGGTTTCTTTGTGTGACCCTGGCTGTCCTGGAACTTGCTCTGTAGACCAGGATGGCCTCGAACTCAGAGAGCTGTCTGCTTCTGTCTCCCGAGTGCTGGGATGAAAGGCGTGCGCCACCACTGCCCCACTAGTCAGCCAGCATTCTTAGCACCAACTCTAACAGCCATTTGCCTGCTCATTGGGCAGGGCTGTTTGGGCTCCCGGAGTGTGGACAGCTGGGGTAGATGCTTAGGTGCCTGTCAGCAGCTATGACAGAACTCGAGCAGGGAAGGAAGCAATTATGAGTGAACCTATTCACTGGAGCCATAGGCGGGGCGGAAGAGTTCAGAAAGGAAGGAACACCCCTTCCTGGCTCAGAAAGAAGTTAGACATTGTCCCTGAGGCTGGGACACTTGAGTCATGCCTCAGAGTGTGAACCCAGCTTGCCTGTAGCGGTGAGGGGATGGGCATCCTCGGCACAGAGGCAGTGTCAGCAAAAGCCAAAGAGGGGGTAACACCAGAGCCCCTGAGGGGTCGGGTGGGTGTGTGGACTGGGCAGAGGAGACAAGGCAGAGAGAGACTCACAGCTAAGTGACGAGAAGAGGGGTGACAGCTGAGTAACCTGGGATCTTGAGCAGAGCAGGATGGAAGAAGGAAGGGGCCTTCTAGGGACCTGCTGGGCTTGTAAAAGAGGAGATGGCCAGGAGAACACTGCTCTGTAGGGGAGCATTCAGAACACAAGAATGAGATTATGCTGGAGCCTGAGCCTTGAGGAGGGATGCTCAGACAGGGCAGGAAAAACAAAACTATAATGCCAAAGGGGAGACAGGGTGGCAAGCAGAGTGATGAGGAGGGGGTAGAAGAATGCAATCACAATTTCCAGGGCAGTAATTAACGATTAGCTATATACTAGACCCAAGTTCAAGGCTGGCTCTGCTACCAGCTTCGCTGTGTGATATTGGGTAGGTTCCTGAGTCTCTCTGAGCCTCGGTGCTTTAGTCTGTAAAGTGAGGGTAGTAATAGAGCCTCCCACACAAGGCAATTACGGAAATTAAATAAGGCTCTGCTTGTAAGTTCTGATTGCAAACGCCTGGCACCAGCACAGAGCCCGGACGAACGGTAGCTGGAGGCCTCTGGTTATCATGAACCCCAAGGCAAGGAAACAGGAGCCAGCGAGGCTGGTGGAGAGCATCTGCTGCTCCACCCCAGCAGAGAGTGGCAGATCAGGAGGCCAGGCTGGGAGACCTGTAAGGAAACACAGGGGTGGACGGATGGACACCAGTTACCAACGCTGATGGGAGGTGGTGACTGATGCCTCAGAGGCCTCTAGGGAACAAGAAGGTGGACAGCACTTATACATATGCCAATCAACATGCCTCATCTGACTTCAGAGAAAGCAATTCGAGTTTTCAAACAGAGGTTCAGTGAGAAACACAAGGTAAAGGTTTGGGTCTCAGGGGAGGTGAGAGGGAACAGGCCAGTTTGAAAGCCTGGCTAGAGGCGGGGTTTTATATTCAGAAAACAGGGCGGCTTGGGAGGGATTTGGATGAGTGGCGTGTTGGTGCTGTTTTAAAGGATGGGTGTGGGGACTGAAGGAGTAATGAGTGGGTAGTGCATCTCTGGTGGTGTACCACACCTGCCCAGGTCAGTATTAGTAAAATGATGACAAGGACCTAAAATTCCTATGCTGAGGTTTGAACAGCACTATTGCGCCAAAGATTCACCAGTTCAGGTTAAGTTACACCCCCTCAAATAGTAATAGGCATGACTACATCGTCCAAAATCCCCAAATCTTACACTAACCCAAATCGGGGTTCTTGACAAATGGGGAAGGGTGGAACCTGGCAGATCCCAGCTGGGGCGGGGGAGGGCCAGGAGACTCTTTGGAGACATACAAGCAGTAACTTCTCTCATGCCAAAAACGTATTTAGTTAGCATAAAGCCTGTCAGACACACTGTACCCCATACATACATACAAACCATTGTCAATCAAGAATAAAATTTAAAAACCCACCGCCAGGGGGCACTTGCTGAGCATTTTCTCTGAGAAGATGATCTCATTCTCCCGCCGGAAGTTTTGCCCTGATTTTCAAACTGTCACACCCTGGCAGCGGGGAAAAAAAAAAAAAACGAAAAGGAAAGGAAAAACAAACAAACAAAAACAAAAAGCGGGTGACACATAACGACACATGGCCATTTCGGTTCATTCAAAGTATCCCGGCCTTGCGGTTGGGCCACCTGCTCCAATAACGCAAAACAGTGGGAGGGTCAAGGAACAGCTCTGGTTTTGCTTAATCATGATGGAGAACCAAACCTAGTCTCCAGTCATCCCTGGCACAGTAGTTTCCACGGGTCCTCGGGGACCAGGCAGTTTAGGAAGGTAACTCTCCCCGACACCTTCAAACTGTTTGCAGTGGCATTGGAAAGGGGACGTCATTCAAAATGCAGCCTGTGGGGATTCATTTTTGGCAGCAGATCACAGTGCTCAACACAATGGCTCTCTGTCCTCTGAGCAAGCCTCTGTGGAACCTTGGCTGCTCTGGACCGACAGGGCTCAAGGAAACCATTACATAGGTCGGAAGGTCCAAGCAGCGTCAGGGTTTTATTCCTGCCTAGGAATCCACTGGAGCCACTGAACTCCCAAAGAAACGGCTCCTTTCATCCGTGCTGAGGGAAGTGGGCTCTGGGTTCTAATCAGATTCCCCAGCATACCTCCACCACAGTACCACAGTAACAGGTAAATATCTAATAGGTAAATGTCTAACAGGTACCTGTAACTGCAGTTACAGGGAAATGTCTGCATCAAAATAGGGACTGGGTCCTTGACTGTTTCCCTCCAAACGGAACAACTAACAACAAAGCCCTGATGTGTAGCCCTGGCTGTCCTGGAACTCCTTCTGTAGACTAGGCTAGCCTCAAACTCACAGAGATCCTCCTGCCTCTGTTTCCCTGAGTGCTGGGATTAAAGACATGTGCCACCACCTCCCAGCTTGGGAATTTTTATGATAAATCAAATGAATCTTTAAACTGCAGAGAGTGAAATAACCGTGTGATTTCCCTGTCCGTCAGCAGATTGGCTCTGGATGGTTACCCAGCCTCCAACAGAATCAGCAAACATTTATACTAAAATTTCTTCCCTGACAGTCCTTAATAGTGTAAGCGTTAGTCTAAAAATCTAAATAACAATCAGTTTTTCTTGGAGTGTGGCTGTCCTTTGTAGTTGGCTAGGAAAGGTGATGGCTCAGTTTCCCCTCCTGCTACTACAGAGGCAAAGCAGACAGGCCCTTAAAACTTTGGGGACTCTGGACTTCATCCTTTTTTTCTTAATTTGTTTATTTTACTCTATGTGTATAAATGTTATACCTGTATGCATGTATGTGTTCTAGATGCGTGCCAGTTGGATCCTCTAGAACTGGGGTTGAGGATGGTTGTGAGCCATCACGTGGGTGCTGGGAATTGAACCGAGAACTTGTTGCAAGAACAAGTGTTCTTATCTGCCCAGCCAGCTCTTCAGCCCTCCACTGGGGTTTTCATAGGGAACCTTGGGTAACATCCTTAAGGACAGCCATCAAGGGAGCTAAAGGCTTATATTCCATTTGGAAGAAAGGATATCATCCCTCACAGTGGGTTCTCTCTTTGCAGAGGGGCAGAGCCCTAGATTTTGCTTTTAGAACCCCACCCAGGGCAGTCCTTTTCCAGTGTCCTGGTTTTCCCATATTGTGCGAAATCACTACCGCTTTAAAAGCCTCCCTTCTGCTGGGGTTTCTCTGAGCAGCAAGTTGTTGTCTGCCTGGGGAAATGCATCTTTCCCCAGGGGTAAAGCTATTACATTAACTGCCCTTGTTCCCTTGGCTATAACTTTTCCCCCGGGGCCATTCAGGCTGTCTCTGTTTTATTTCTGTTGTTAACCACAGAAGCCACATTTAAAAATTATTTTGGGGTGTTTGGTGACTCGATGCGGCTGGGGGATGTCTTTCTGCACGCTGTGAATATATGTTGTTCTCATTAGTTAATAAATAAGCTGCTTTGGCCTATGACAAGGCAGCTTAGAGGCAAGTGGGAAATCCAAGGAGAGAGACAGGAAAGAGAAAGGCAGAGTCTAGAGAGACACCAGCCTGCCACCCAAGGAGCACCATGCTAGCAGACCAGTGAGCCACGAAACACGTGGCAAAACATAGATTAATAGAAACAGGTTAATTTAAGATGAGAGAGAGAGATAGCAAGAAGCCTGCCATAGGCCATACAACTGGTAATTAATATTAAGCCTCTGAGTGCTTATTTTATAAGCAGCTGCAGGACCGCTGGGCCGGGTAGAACCTCAGAAAACTTATAGTTTCTGCCTCATATATAGAGCAGATTGAGCAATAAAATAAGAATTATCAATAATGTGAAAATAAGAAAAATAACCTGAAATCCCAGTAAACACAATCCCATGCAGACCATCTTTTACAGTCTTAACGCTTGTGAATCATTTTGTGACTTGCACAGATATCCTGTGCCACACTGAAGCTTTGGGTTTTGTCCTCATCTCTTTCCTCCTTTCATTTTGAAGCATAATTTTCATTTAGGACAGAACTTCCATCTAAAATCATTTCTCACCTGAAAATATTTCCTTTTCTCTTTAATCTTCTTACCAAAAATATATTTTCTAACTATAATTTTTTATGTCTTTTTTTTTTAACTTAGTGATTTCTGTCTCAGAGTCTTGATGGGTCTGACAAAACACCATGACCAAAAAACAACTTGGGGAGGAAAGGGGCTATTATTCCCTATTACATTTCCAGCTAACAGTCCATCAGTGAGGAAGCCAGGGAAGGACTTGGAGGCAGGAAGTGAAACACAGGCCATGGAGGAGCGCTGCTTAGTGGCTTGCTCCTATGGCCTCATTTCTTCTCTCTCTCTCTCTCTTTTTTCTTCTTTATTATATTTTTTATTAATTAAAACAATTTTTAACTTTAAATATGTTTTGATTGTATTCTTTCCCTCCCCCAGGTCCTTCCAGAGCCTCTCCTCCTCCCTACTTACCCAACTTTAAGTTCTTTCTCAAAAAACAAAAATCCGATACAACAGCAAAACCCCCTAAACCAAAATAAATAAATAAATAGAAATAGCCCCCATAAAACCCAACAAACTGGAACCAAATAAAAGCATACAAAAAAAATGTAGAGTCCATTATATGTTGGTCAACCACTCCTGAACATAAGGCCTTCCCTGAAGTGGTTGATACACCTAATGTCACTCAATTGGAGAAAACTCCCTCTCCCAGCAGATATTCATTCATTCATTCATTCATTCATTCATTTTTTTAATATAACAAAATAAAATATAGTAAGATAAAACAAAAACTATACATCAAAGTTGGATAGGACAAACCAACAGAAGGAAAGGAGCCCAGAGCAGGCACAGGAATCAGAGACTCTCCCTTCACACACTCAGGAGTCCCATGAAAACACTAAACTGGAAGCCATAACATAAGCACAGAGGACCTGGTGCAGACCCGTGCATGCTTCAACCTGCTTTCCTGTACGACCTAGGACCATGTGCACAGGGGTGGCACTGCTCACAGTGATCTCAGTCCTCATCAATCAAGAAAAGGTACTACAGGCTTGCCGATAGACCTATCTGGTGGGGGGGGGGTAGGGGGAGGTCCTCAACTGAGGTTCCCGCTTCCAAAATGACTTTAGCTTGTGTCAACTTGATTAAAAACTGGCCTGTACCATTCCTTTCGGCTTTATTTTTTTCCTTACAACATTTAGAAGACACTTTATTTTTTTGAAAAAAAAAGCCTATATTGTATGAAAATACAGGAAGCTGTAAGCAAAAATATGTCAATAGTCCTGGGGACGTATTTTTTTTCTTACTAACAAATTTAAATCAAACCTGTGTCCTCTGCAGGAGCAACAAGTGCTCTTAGCAGGAAAGCCATTTTTCCAGCCCCAAAGAAAGCGTTTTTTCTTTTAGATTCACAAGCAAAGCACAGAGAGTATACTTTTTCACTTACTATAAATTTAAAAATTAAAAAAATTGATTAGCTAACAATGATGAGAAAGAAATTTTTATCTCTAAGTAGACCTCTCCCCTTGCTGTTTAGATTCTAAGAGAGAAAACAATATTACCTAAATCTGCATGACTAACTTTATATTATAATCTTTTTGCTTTTTAGATCATTCTCTGAGCCTTTAAGATGTAAATTTACTACATCAGTTTTTAAGAAAAAGTCATAACGTTAGCAGTATAAACTTAGGAGTAGTGATTGCTTTGTGCTGTGAAAAAATAATCATATCAACAGTCTAACAAGTGGGAAATATAAATGAAAGCTAGAAAATGATTGTTTGTTTTAAATTTATCCTTCTGGATGACTGTGTGTCCTACTCAGGTTTGTCACAGAAATACCCCACTTCTGGCACCAATTTCTGTCTTAGAGTTCTGTTGCTGTAATAAATAGCATGACCAAAAGCAACTTGGAGGGAAGTTTATTTCCTCTTATACTTTCAAGTCATACTCCATCCCTGAAGGAAGTCAGGACAGGAACTCAAGGCAGGAATCTGGAGACAGGAACTGAAACAGAGGCCATGGAGGAATGTTGCTTACTGGCTTGCTCCTTAGAACTTGCTCAATCTACTTTCTTATACAAGCCAGGACCACCTACTCAGGGGTGGCACTGTCCACAGTGAGCTGGGCCCTCCATTATCAGTCATTAATCAAGAAAAATACCCCATAGAATTTCCTGCATATATGTACAGTCTGTTGGAGACAATTCCTCAGTTGAGATTTCCTCTTCCCAGGTATGTCTATATTTGTGTTGATAAAAACCAAGCCGGATACCATGCATATGTATGTACCATTTACACGTGTTTATATTTTTGTTGTTTACATAATATCAAATTGGCTTATAAATGAATGTTCATGTTGTTAGATTAGTTAGAATTCCTTCTAGTTCATCGTGTAACTGATGTTTTAAAGGGAAAGTTGTAGCTCAAATAGCCCCCAACAGGCTCAAGTTGGCATCTGTCTCAATGTATCAGTTAAAGAAACAAAGTAATGGCAATGGACAGGGAGGAGATTTAGTCAATGTGGCCATATTAGAGTAACAAGTAGAGGTGTCCAATGGCCCCAGATCTACATTTGAGGTACTAACATGAGCTTTAAATTTAAGTAGAGAAAATTAAAATAGAAGACAAGAAGTATGTGTAATTGGACAGTCTGAGTCAAAGTATTAACTTGATTAATCACTGTCTCCACTCTGGTTCTAGATGAGATGGATTTGTCCTTAGGAGATGGCCACTCCTGCTACAGGATGCATCCTTTCCCTCAAGGACAATTGCCTCCATCTGAGGCCTGATCCTGCTCAGCTCTGCCGACGCTGAACAAATTCTAGGAAGATGAGTTATCACTGTGCTTTTAGCTTTCCTGGAGTAATTAATACACTTATCTACAAAGGTGAATGAGTAACTCAGAGGAAAGGAGACAGACACAAAATGAAGGCACAGATGCAATAATTTCATCCTGTTTCAGTGGCCTCATGAGTCCAAATTAGAAGTGAGTTCTTTTTAATAATAGTTTCAAAATGTTTGTTACATTTAGACTTGTCTTTGGTGTCAATAGCACTCATTCAACATTAAATGGGTCTCTTCCCAGAAAACAGAAGCAAAGAAACAAAGATAATATATGTGCAAATTGAAAATAGAGTAGACCAGCTGAGCAGCAGTTCATAAAACTCACCAACATTGCTTCAGAGAAATCCCAGATGAGCCCTCAAAGAAGACTTTGTCGAGGGTAACAGGGGCAAGGCACAGTTCCACACTGTCACCCTCAGCAGCCTGAAGAGTTTCTTTAATATTTTAGGGACTTTATCTTCAGGCAAAACCAGATTTTTGTCTTTGATGCAGAAAAGAATTTCAGTATCAGCAGCATGAAGAAGAGTTGGGGTTTAATTAAAATTGGAAGACACTCTGAGGAACTATAAAAGCACACTTTATTTCAGTGTTTGAATGAGAATGGTCCTCCGAGGTTCACATGTTTGAATGCTTAGTCCCTGGTGGTAGAACTATTTTGGGAAGGGTGAGGAGGTGTGGCCTTGTTGGATGAAGTGTGTCACTGGGGGTGGGCTTTGAGGTTCCAAAAACCTACATCAGACCCAGTCTACCCTCTTTCTTTCCCCAACACAAAGATAAAATGTAAGTTCTCAGCTACTGCTCCAGCACCAGGCCTGCTTCCCTGCTGCTACACTCCCCAGCAATGATCATGGACTAACCCTCTGACATTGTAAGCAAGCTCCTAATTAAATGCTTTCTGGTATAAATTGTCTTGGTCATGGTGTCTCTTCACAGCAATAGAAAAGTAGCTTGCGCAAAGCTACACAGAGAAACCCTGTCTCGGAAAAAAAAAAAAAAAAGTAACTTAAGACCTTTAAGAACATGGATGTGCACTTCTCAAAGACCTGTCACCATTTATTAAAAGACATTTTAACATAGATTGTAAACTGAGGCATTAAGAGAAAGAGGGAGAGAATAAGATATGCCCAGTGTGGGTACGGGCTTCTCAGGGGAGAGTCATACTTAAGTATCTTAGCATTGGCCATATACCATTTTGCTGGCTTTCAAGTTGCATCACAAAGGTTTTATAAGAAGCCCCACCCTTTTGATAAGTGAGTTTATGGGATGGCTCCAAAAGTGCCTTGGATGGAATTATAATCACATACACTAAAACTAGGAGCCATTGGGGTTGTGTGAGGAGGTTAAAACAGGTCTTTTAGTATAAATGGGGTTTCTGGCTAGATTCCTAGAAAATTATAGGTTTATATCAGGGGAGGGAGGAAGGCTTTAGGCAATTTCTCTTAGCTGTGTTGGAATTCTCAGCTGGTGAGAGTCTTCAACCAGACCCTGGAGCCAGGGATTCCTTTCCTTCCCAGGTCCCCATGTTTTTCCTTTTCCTTCTCTCCTGTCCCTATAAGAGCGTGTGCCTAAACAGTGGGAGCTGATTTGACCTTGTGATGCACAGAATCCATGTTTCATTCTCCTTAAATCCCTCATGTCTAGGCCACTAGTTCCCAACTTAGCTAATTCCCTAGGTTCAACACAAGTTCCACAAACTGATCTGGGGCTAAATCAACAAAAGCTTACCCCTTCACAGTTATGAATCCTGGAAGTCTAGAATCACAGTGACTACAGAATTGGGCCTCCTGAGGCCTCAGAGGCATACTCTGTTTCATGTAACAGGATATCTCTATTCTTACCAGGACGGTTATACCATCGCTAGTGCAACGCAGCTGACATCAGATGTGTGAAGGCTTTCCCACACATACCAAGTAAACAGTTCAGGAGGCGGCAGCCGGGCACCCTCCCATCCAGTTCTGATACTCTCTGCCTGAAGACTGCATCAGACCCCGGAGATTAAAGGTTTGAAAGAGGCACTTAGAAACTGCTTTTGTTAAAAGGCATTGGCTTCTCACTTGGGTCTACAAGGCAACTAAGAGCAGGCTAATAGCTTTTTTCTCTGCCTTCGTGTTGTGTCTGTCTATCTCTGTAACCTTAGCTAGGTTCCAATAGTCTATCTCACTTCCTGTCACTGTTTGTAAAGCAAGCTCCCTGGGTGTCTAGATTCCAGGAAAATGATAAGAACCTAGGAACACTGAGACCTCAGAGAACAAAGGGCTAAGACACACACACACACACACACACACACACACACATACACACACACTAGTGAACACACTAAAGGTGACTTTCAAGTGCATCCCTCCCATTTCTTCCAGATTCTTTCCTCAATTCCCCACAGTGCAAGCCACCCCCTCCCCCTCCTCCCATCCCTAAACACCTTAAGGAGGCATCCATGCCTTTCCTGGTGGTCTGAAATTCCTCCTCCTCCTTCAGATTCACCACACTCTCTGCCATTAAATACATAGTATGGCCTCATGGAGCAATCTCTGTCTCAGTGTTTTCTGTCTTATCCCTTCAACCTTCCTGGAAGGAATTAAAATATTTTAAGCCACTGTGCCCTTCCTTTTGGCTATCACACTATTGAGACAAAGAATACCAAGAAACCAAAATTTCCAAAAAATTAGATGAACACATTTGCATCTTTCTACAATGTCAAAACAAAAAAACAAAACAAAAAACAAACAAACAAAAAAACAATAAATTCACAAGATCCTGTGGTTTCAGTAGCAACAAGTTGCCACACCTACCTTGGTAACCTTACCAAGGCAAATACTGGTTCCTTTATCCCAACCTTAATTGTTAATGTTAACTCTCATATCACACAGCACACAGGAAGTATGTATGTGTATGTATACACACACACACATATACGTACATATATATATGCATGTATGTAGTTTGTAGAATGATTGCAAGTTAAAGAATCTGTAGCAGAGATCAGAAGTTTCCAAAGTGGACTGAAAATCTACATTAATAAAATAATGAACCACAGCAGAGCCAGTAGGAAGCTGCCACTGACGTTGCCAGAGTCAGAGTTCAAAAGCAAAGCTGCAGTGTCCAAATATAAGGTGAAAAGTCAAACCAGGATCCAAGAGCTGGAAATGGTGGATTCAAGTACAGGTCCAGACAGGTAAAGAAGTAGATGGGCAGGCTGTCAAGTAGGCCACATCAAAGTGAACTGAAGCTCCGGGGACACATGCAGAATCCCCTACTGGCAGTCCTTGACACACACAACAGGTATTGTTAGAGTAGCGGTAGAGACCCACTAAGGGAATAGAATCTCTGGCCTGGGTAGAGAGTCAGCCTTCCAGTTGGGCAGTGTCAATCACCTGGTCAAGCGACCACCCCTAGGAACAAGAAGGAAGTTCACCTCTAGCCACACTGAAGAGAGCAAGAATTTTAATAAGATACTCTATTTTTCCTTCCCAGCATCCTGCCCTCTAGCACTCCCTAAAAGCTGCCCTGAGGTTCCTTGTGTCTGCCCATCCGAGTCCTGACTCAGAGAGTATACCATTCCCCTTTTCTTCTTTCTGACTTTTTCTTTCAGATGCTGCCAGAGCCTAAGAGTGCTTTTTCTAATACTCTGGCTTCCTTACTCTTTCTCTAAAGTCTCCATCCCTACCATGAGACTGCTTGTCTGCTGTGTTTCTGACCTCCATGTCTACTGAACTCAATGGCATGGCTTTTCCCCCTCTTTGCCTCCATTCTCCTCCAAGTAGCTACTGAGATTTATAGTTTGTCTGTGGGGTGTGTGTGTGTGTGTGTGTGTGTGTGTAGGGGTCTCATTAAAGTATAATAAATTGTCCTCAAGCTTCCCTTTGAATACATTCTTTTATGTATAATATTTATTTTATTTTTTAATGTGTTATGTATGCATGTGTGTGTGTGTGTGTGTGTGTGTGTGTTCATGAGTACAGGTGTCCACAGAAGTCAGAGGCAGTGGATACCCTGAAGCTGGAGTTGTGAGCCACCTGATGTAGATGCTAGAAATCAAATCTAGGTCATGTGGAAGAGCAGTACATGCTCTTAGCTGCTGAGCCATCTTTCTGGCTCCCTTGAGTTCATTTTGGTATTAATTTATTAATGAGACTAAAAGTCCCAAGAAAGAACCCTGCTTTTTCCCAGTATCATCTGGTAGTCCTAAAAGGATTCTCCGAAATTTCCAGTAACAGAATTGGATGATAAGCTGATGTGAGGCCATACCATCACAGTGTTAGGGGTCCATCACTTATGGGGTCAAAATGAGAAAATTACTCTGTTGGTTAAATGGCGTGCTGCTTGTGGCTGGCCACTGCCCACGGCAGCCATGCCGGCGGAGGAGAGTGCTGATCGGAAGAATCACAGCCATGGTTACCTTTTCAGAGTTTTATTGGGAGAGCGGGGGGGGGGGGGGGGGGGAAGGAGAGAGCTGAAAGAGAAGAAGGGGGGAGAGGGGGGACAGACAGAAGGAAGGAGCGGAAAGGAAAGAGAGGGACGCACAGAGGGCCCACCCGCTTTTTAGGCTGGGACGCCATAGCAGGCTGATGACATAATTAAGGACCGAATCCTTACATACTCCCTCCTCAATCTGCAGTGTCTCATAAGTCCTTTGCTGTGGATATCACTCTGTATCAATAAAGCGCTGATTGGCCGGTAGCCAGACAGGAAGTATAGGCGGGACTAACAGAGAGGAGAATTGAGGGAACAGGAAGGTAGAGGGGAGACTGGCTGGAGCCGCGGCCAGGAGAAGGAAGATGTAAGGTACCGGTAACCCACGAGCCACGTGGCAAAGTAGAGATTAATAGAAATGGGCTAAATATAAGAGTAAGAGCTAGACAATGATAGGCCTGAGCTAATGGCCAAGCAGTTTAAATAATGTAAGCGTCTGTGTGTTTATTTTATAAGTGGGCTCGGAGACTGGCGGGACTTGGGAGCTGGAGACTGGCGGGTGGCGGAGATTTGTCCTGACTGTGGGCACGGCAGGAAAACACCAGCTACAGTCCTTGGGCCTGGTTTCTCTGACAGGATTTTAATACACTCATATCTAGCAGGCCACAAAAATATATTATAAATATTCAGCTGTATATTAAAGCTATACCTAGAAAATTCAAGGCATTTTTCTAGAGGAAGCCATTTATCAAGGAATATTTGGTGTTATTCAGTTTTTACTATATCAACTGTCTTCTGCTATGAAATTCTTGTGTGCCCATATACTACTAGGCCATATTGGCGAAGAGTTTAGCTTCTCAGACCTACTGCTGATCCACTAGGTAATAGCCCTCCAGAGCCTAGGAGACAGACCGGGCTATAGATGCATAGCTTTGCTTCTTGTGCCAATGAAGCTCAAATCATCCCCTTCCTTCAGGCCTAGTAGCATTGCAGAGCTGTTGACTGAGGACAATGGGGCTTTATGCATAACCAGGTGCAGTAAAGACTGGGGTGGAATTCCAGGGCAGGCAGAGAGCCACATGGCCAGAGGAAAACAGAACAAGGAGAGATTCTGTAGATGGCAAGGCAGAATGGCTTCGGCTGAGGAGTCAGGAGCAAGGAAAAGTTTCTTGTAGATTGTAGGTGAATCAGGTCAGGAGAGGAGAAGAGGGAGGAAAGGTGGAGGATGAAGGAACGGGAGACAAAGGTGAGATGAAAAGCATAAGGGCTTCGTTATTACCAGGGCTATGAGGGGACAGAAAAAGTGAGTTCCTTGGACAGGAGCTGAATGTCAGGACGGAACTGAAGCTGTGTAGACAGAATTTTGTCTTAGAGAAATAAAGTAAATGGACATAAGAGCATGGTGTACATAGATTCTTTTCCCTCAGATAACCCCACGCCGGACATAGCGTCTTCCCCAGGACTCTGGGAGGAATCTTCTCTGGGCAGGCCCTTGGGAAAATTCCGTTACTCATGTGCCACGGCAGTTGGCTCCCTTTCTGCTCCTTGGAATAAGTCATTATCATCTGTGCTATATGGGTGGTGACAGACGGGTAGAAGATTTGTGGGTCAAAGGGCTACAGTCATCATTCTCCCTCAAAATAAAGTAAAAATCTGCTGGTAAAATGGGGTCTCCTGAACAAGCCATAGTCTGAAACCAGCAAAAAAAAAAAAAGCGCTGTTTTATATAATGTACAGTAACTTACAGAGGGACATGGCCTGATAGCAACCCCACTATTACTTCTCTCTTTGTTTGTCCTTATTGAGGATGAATGGCTGAGCTTATCTTGTGAAGGTCTGCCAGGGGCCAGGCTCTGGCAGAACAGTTACAGTAATATCACCTTTGCTCTGACTGTAGACCAGCAGTAAGTCATTGTTCTCAACCTTTTCTCTTAAACTCCCTGAATTCCCAGAACAAATTCCCTGCCCAGACGGCAGTTACCCATGATGGTAAGGTTGCACCCTGAAGCAGAAGTAACCACCTCCGCAGAACCACCAACAACAACAACAGGAGTTCTTTGGACCAGTTTGCAGGACCAGAGCTGAGACAAGGATGGGCAGGACCACACCCTGACCAGGACTGCTTAAGCATGCATGCATCCTATTCTCTGCCTCAGTTCTTCCTCAGCTTAAATCTAAAGCTGGTGTCAGAACTCCTGAAAATGGACACAGAGACACTGGATCCATCTGTCTATTTCTGTTTTCTCTCTGACCCCATTGAACAAATCTGTTTTTCACCATTATTCATATCCTTATTGGTTATATGGGGTGGGGGTGGCCAACCATAGCCTATGGAGGCTGCCAGCCCTGGGGTTTGCCCTGAAAACTCCATCTCTAGGTTCAGTCTTGAGAAAATGCTCCCATTCCAGACTCCAGGCCCAAGTAGTAGGTTGTCACCTCCACTTCTAACTGGCCATAAATTGGGGATTGAAATGACCACATATTGGGCTCAAGTACTTTGTTAGAGTGACTCACAGAATTCAAGACAATACTTTACCTACATTTATCACTTATTATAAAAGTTATACAAAGGATGCAGATAATGAGCCAATGGAAGAGATGTGTCCACCCATGTGGAAAGATGGGGAATGAAGCATTGATGTATTCTCAGTGCCCCACTGTGAGAAATGGGTGTTTTGTTGTTGCTGTTTAATCAAAAGTAGTTAGCTCAGCAAGGACTTCTATTTCCTGAGCCTCCTCCTCCCCCCTTGTGCCAATTTAGCCAATCACATCCTAGTGTGAAGTTTGAACTCCTGCCGGTGAGATGAGATACAGTCCCCACCTACATCAGGGATAAAAGGCAGAAGCCATGTTGACCTCGGTGTGCTGCTAGCCAGGTTGGGAATTTGCAAAAAAGGACTTGCTTTGCTGAGATACTTCTGCTTTGTATGCTCCTTTGTGCGACATTGAGGTTGCTATTTTTAACACACTCTCCAGGAACATCCACATATGAGCTCTCTGAAAGCGTCCCCTAAGCTGGTCCTTTTCATGGGGCTTCATTACATAGGCTGATGAGATGGCTGGCCTTTGAGGACCAGCTGAACTTGCAGCCCTTCATCGCTCCCAGGAGCAGGGGTGAGGCTTTGAGTTTCAACCTTCTAATCTTCTGGAAAGGTGTCCCTTTCCAGCCAGTGGTTACTTAGGAACTTTCAGGAACTTTTCTCACTAATATAAACTCATGCACTGTGGAAAGGGTTTTTCTATTAATATCAAAAGACATGCGTGTATCTTTACCACTCTGGTACTTTCCAGCCCTGTTCTCTTATAGCTGGGTACCTTAGGGAAGCCCTGGGAGGGAAGAACTGCAAGCTGGAAATTGAGTAGATACCAAGATGTGTATTGATGTGTTTCATGAGAACCATTTTGAAATAAGTGAAACTGGAAAACCTTAGCAAAGGAGTAGAAGAGAACGGACATGACAGAACTTAGAAATAAAATAAGCAATGTTTGAAATTTACTGGACGGCTCCAGGGGAGAAGAGCGCTAACACAAGCAAAATCAACGAACTTCACAAATCAATAGGATGCACTCAATTTCAATCAGGACTTCTTAAATTTTTTCCTGGGGACCACTTACTACCCAGAAAATTTTACATGACCCCATGTATGTAAGTATATAAATTAGCTTTATAAATCAAATATTTGTTGACAAAAAACATAAACATTAAAAAATTCTCCAGGATACATATAATTTTAGTATTTCTTGTATTTGTGCGGGGTGTGTGTGCGTGTGTTATGTGTGTCTGTGTGTTTATGTGTGTGTATGTGTGCACTTGTTAATGTACATGTATGAGTGCAGGGGTGTACATACACGTGGGCATGCTTGTGGAGGCCAGGTGTTGACTTCAGGTATCTGTCCTCAATTGCTCTCACGTTCATTTTTTGATAGAAAGTCTCTCACTGAATCTGAAACTGATTGAATCTGCCAGGCTACCTTGCCAATTCACTTCAGGGATCCATCTGGCTCTTGCACCGGCAGCCCTGAGCTTGCAGGCAAATGCCGACATGCCTGGATTTTCACACAGATTCAGGGGATACAAGCTCAGGTCTTTGTGCTTACATGACAGGCCCTTTGCTGACTGAGCTATCTCCTCAGCCCCCAGTTTCAGCATTTCTTAATGACAAAAGTAAATTCCTATATTGCTAGCTTTTTATTTGTTTGTTTGTTTGTTTTTGTTTTTCAGGGATGGAGATGAGAGGTGGTAGATTCCAGAGAGAAGCACGGAGAGGAACTGTCTTCAAGTGAGAGCTTTACTGGTGTACCTTATGGTGGGCCTCTGAAGCAAGGGAGATTTTGTTTTGGTCCCAACAGTGTGGTGGTTTGAATGAGCGTGACCCCGATAGGCTCTTATATTTGAATGCTTGGTCTCTAGTTGGTGGAATTGTTTTAGGAAGGATTAGGAGGTGTGGCCTTGTTGTAGGAGTGTGTCACGGGGGCAGGCTGTGAGGTTTAAAATGCCCACACCAGGTCCAGTCTCTCTTTCTCTGCCTCCAGCTTGTGGATCATATGTGAGTTCATAGCTATTGATCCAGCACCATGCCTGCCTGCCTGCCTGCTGCCTTAATGACCATGGACTAATCCTCTGGAACTGTAAGCAAGCCCCAATTTAATGCTTTCTTTTATAAGTTGCCTTGGGCATTGTGTCTCCTCACAGCAATAGAAAAGTAACTAAGACAACCAGACAAAGCATGGTATCTGTTATTAAAGGTTCGTGAAGGAAAGGGGAGGGCCCATCCAGCAATGCAGGATTAGTTAGCAGTGGCCTATACTGTCTGCTTGCAGCCACTTCCCAGGTGGCAGGGGAAGAGAAGAGATTCAGCCCTTTATGAGAGGTAGGAGAAGAGAAAGACAGGAGGCGCCCAACTCTTGTGTTGGGGGTGGTGTGAGAATGGGTGTGGTCTGACCTGTGAGACAGTAGGACCCATGATCTAACACATACCAAGGTGAGTGTGAGTATTTGTTCTTAAATAAAGAACTCAATCTGCAAGGCGTAGTTATAGATAGAACAAAACATAACAAAACAAAAACAAAAAACCCTCAGAAGGAGCAAGAGATGATTTATTCTGGAGCCAAATCTGAGAGCTCATGACACAGCAGCACAAATTTAGGTTACCCAAACACCACATTCCAACGTGGTAACAACTTTATGACATTTTTATAGCAACAGAGCGAAGAACGTTATAAATAACTTTCCAAATACCTTGGTGGAAACAGCAGGTAGGTGGATTACAACCGAGCAGAGAAACCTTTGTTAAGGAATGGTATTATAAAATAATACATAGACAGCCCATGAGACAAGGACAGGTAGCTTCTCTTAATTGGTATGAAAAGACCCCATTCCCTCTCAGGAGTGTGCTTTACTCTCTCTCTCTCTCTCTCTCTCTCTCTC
>CABHPH010177751.1:10157-38397 GCA_902168325.1 Peromyscus nudipes | reverse complement strand
ACTTATCATTTCCATGTGTTTGTGTATACGTTCACCATGAATGTATGTATCCCTCAAGCATCACCTTGTGCATATTGAAGTTTTAAAGAAATGAACACTATAGCACATCAAAATCTCTGCAACTTGGCCTTTTGCTTGTGTTTGTGAGACTCCTCTATGCAGATGGGAAACACTATGACCCAATCATCGTTATTACTGCTTGATTTATGTCATGTGAATATATCACAGTTCACCTGCTCATCAGCTTCCAGTGAGTGAACACTGGATGAGTTAGAATACTTTACCCTTAACAGTGTTCCCGGGAATATCATCGTATGTGCGCATGAATAATTTCAAAGTAAGCCACCACAGCACAGCGTGTTGCAATTGTTTCCTGGTTATTGGGTTCACGTTCTACCTTTACAAAGCATGTTGGGCTTCACGATCGTTTACCTTCATTTGACAAGTGATGATAATGAAAACATTATTTTTAGGAAACGGTTTTCAGTCTAGCGAGCTGTTTTCCCCTATTCATGGTTACTCTGCATTTCCATTTCCAGCAAGCGACTTGGTTTATTTCCCTTCTTCTTCTTTTTCTAACAAGTCCATTTTTAAACTAAGGGTTTTATTGGTAAGGACCACTTTTCTCACTGTTTTAATAAGTAAAACCGGTTCTAAACTCATCAGGTTTTTTGTTATGTTTTCCTTGCTAACCCACAGGAGGTTCTTCCTAATTTCAATCCATTGTCATAAAAATGTGATATGCAAAATAATTATTTGGAATATGTTGAATGTTTTTCTGTAGCTCAATATGTGGTCAGTTATGGAGCATGTTTGTATGTTTGGGAAAATAAGCTCTATGGAGTGCAAGTCTCTCCCCCCGCGCCCCCCCATCTCTCTCTCTCCCTCCCTTCCTCTCTCCCTCTTCCCTCCCCTATAACTGAGTTATCTGTAGGAGTCACAGTTGGGAGTTGCCTCCATCAGATCGGCCTATAGACATGTCTGTAGAGCATCTTCTGGATTGGGCAGCTTGGCCTCGGCTGTATAAGAGAAAGTGAACCTGAGTCATGGATCTTGGAAAAGAATTACAACTGCTACTTTGTTAAACCAGCATGATCCCTAACTACACTTTAAATATTTTTCCTTTAACTCACAGATTAGCGCAGTCCTCACCCCTCAGAAAGGAAACTTTGCTTTGCAGTAGACTGAGATCATTACAGAAATCCACAACCACTAAAAATGCAGAGTTGTGGAGCCCAGTCCCATTTGATCCATCTACAACACAACTCCTGCACTAAGGCTCAGGGATCATTGTGGGAGAGAGGGCTGAAAGACTGTAAGAATCTGAGCAACAGGGAGTTTGCTGTGAGACTATGTCTCTTAGGGATGTCAGAACCTAGTGCCTCACCAACATGGCTGCCTAAACATAACCTGAACAAGGGTGACACCAACAGACAGACGTGCTAACGAGGACAGGGGGAAGCTCACAAGGCCTTAACCTTAAACAGGGAACTACAGACAACTAAGGAATGCTGAGAACGGGACAATTAGTCCTCCCTAGGGAAGAGCACACCAGCTGGTTATCCAACACCAAATGGTCAGCCCTGAAAACATACATACAAGTAGCAATATACAGACTGAGCAGGTTGTGTCTGTGTCTGTGTGTGTGCGTCCCTGGTTTATATATATATGTAACAACAATTAAAGAAAAAAGAGACTCTTAGGGTTTCTACTGCTGTGAAGAGACACCATGACCATGACAACTCTTATAAAGGAAAACATTTAATTGGGATGGCTTACAGTTCAGAGGTTCAATCCATTATCATCATGGTGGGACATGGCAGCATGCAGGCAGATACGGTTGTGGAGAAGGAGCTGAGAGTTCTACATCTTGATCCAGAGGCAACAGGAAGTGAACTGAGACACTGGGTGGTATCCTGAGCATAGGAGACCTCAAAGCCTGCCCCTATAGTGACACACTTCCTCCAACAAGGCCACACCTACTCCAACAAAGCCACACCTCCCCATAGTGCCACTCACTGTGAGTTTACAGGAGCCAATTACACTCAAATTACCACAGAGACTATGAATGTGAAAGAGAGCATGGTGGGGAAGGGTATGCTATATAGAAGGTTTTGGAGGGAGGAAAAGGAAGGGGGAAATGATGTAATTATATTTTAATCTCAAGAATTTTTTAAATTTTTAAAAAGTTTCTTTGGTCCTCAAAAACAGATGCATTGTTCAACAAACAAGAAAGGAACCTCATTCACTGAAACAACAAACTTCAAGAAAGGAGGAGACCTGGGTGTGGTGGTGCACACCTGTAATCCCAGCACTAGGGATACTGAGGCAGGAGAATCTTGAGTGTAAGGCCAGCTTGGACTATATGACAAGACCGCCAGAGAGAAAGAGAGAGGGAGAGTATGCATGGACCCCAGTTCCACCCACCCTTACTTCTGTCTGCAAGGCAGACCCATAATAGTTACACTACCCTATGTTCCCAGTTCAGCCAGCGCATAAAGGCCTTGGTACCTCATTTCTAGTGTGTGGCAGAGGGTGTGAATTAAAGCCCGGGCATTTCTGACTCTCTCTTGGCCAACCACTTACAGTTTATTGTTCTGATTACCCAGTGTGTTCCAGTATTATAATCCATCTTGTTGCAGTTCTTAAAGGCAAGTGTGTTCGTAAGTGCTATGCTGACCTTTGCCCTCTATCATGCCCTCTCCATGTCAACATTCCGTCCTTCACGGCTTTTATGTGCTCGGACTCCCATTATCTTGGGTTCTCATTAAAGTTTAGTTCATTTCTCTTGACTCTTTTGTTGTAAGAGAGATTCAGATGGCCTCCAATGCTTCTGGCCTTGCACAGTATGAAATTGTAACCTCTAAATCGTAATACCATTGTCTTCTAGATTTTGCCCATACTTTAATTTGCCCATCTTTTTCCTCATTTATTGTTGGTGATTGGGATTTTTTAGATATATCTTTCTCTACAGTTCAAGCGGGTCTCAAACTCACTAACCTTTCTGATTCAGCCTCCCACGCACCAGGATTAAAAGGCGACACTACTGTGCCCAGCAGGTCATGCCTTTTTATTTTATTTTATTTATTGCCTCCTGTTTTCATGTCATACTTTTTAAACCCTTGTCCCACGAGATTAAGAAAGAATTATCTCTTGCTTCTAGGACATCTACAGGGTGACCATGTAGACTCCCAACTCTGAACCTAGGATGCATGTTGGTGGAAAATTAAGGGTACAGTTGCATTTGCACAGATTTCCCAGATCCCTTTATTCATCTGGTTTCGGTTTCCCCGGTGATTCTAAACTCTGTCTTTAAAATGTAAGAAATACCAGGGCTGGAGAGATGGCTCAGAGGTTAAGAGCACTGACTGTTCTTGTAGAGGACACAGGTTCAGTTCCCAGTACCCACCCAGCTGTTAACAACCATCTGTACTCCAGTTCCAAGGGCTCTGGTGCCCTTTCTGGCCTCCACGGGCATCAGGCATGCACACTGTGCATAGACTTATGTGCAGGCAAACTTATACACATAAAATAAAATAAATTCATCTTAAAATAATAATAATAATAATAATAATAATAATAATAATAATATAGGAAAAATCTATGTGCATGAGTCGTCTTGACTTCCCTTTCAAATATCTCCCATTTATCTGTCTATTCTGCTTAAATCTTTGTAATTTCACGATATATTTTAATATTTAGTAGAATTATTCTCTCTCACTATTCTTCCTAGCAGAAGTTTCTTAGCTATTCTTTTTTTTAATTGACCACTAATAATTGAGTATATTTGTGGGGTGCAATGTGATTCTTGTTTTTGTTTTAAGACACCCTCTCTGTATTGCCTGGGCTGGCCTTGAACTCATAGTCTTCCTGCTCCAGCCTCCAAAGACTGGCATTATAGGCATGAGCCACCATGGCTCACCCATGTATTCACTGTAGGATGATCAAATCTACTTAACATACCCATCAATTCACATGCTTGTTTTTGCAAGAAAATATTTGAAATCTATTCTCTCAGTAACTTTGAAATTTATGATACATAATTATTAGCTCTGCCTGTCATGAATGTAGTGTGAACATTTATTTTTACACGAGCCTTAGCAGCAGTAAGGTTGGTTCTCTCCTCCACAATCCTCACGGGCAATTCTATTATCACCACCTTATATTCTGTGTTTCACTTGGTTGTGTTTACGACATTGAGTTTTTCTGTCAGAACACAGTCTGCATTTCCATTTGTCTAAATTGCTGCATCCTCAGAAGTATTTTCAAGTCCTGTTACTTTAGCTCATTCACACTAAATTTAAGCCCAATCCCTTTCCTAGCTGATGCGGCAAGGGGACTTCTCAGCCTCTCTCCACCACAATCCTAACGGGAAACTCTAGTACCAACAACTTGTTTGTCCTGGTCACCTTACTGTCTCGTTTCCACTATTTTTTCCCTTTTTCTTAGCACATAATTGCACTTTACCTCTAAACTATTAGTGATTTACCTCCTCATTTCTAATTTTTAAATTAATAAAATCAGTCAACCAGGCAGTGGTGGCACATGTCTTTAATCCCAGCACTCAGTAGGCAGAGGCAGGCAGATCTCTGTGAGTTTGAGGCCAGCCTGGGCTAAAGAGCTAGTTCCAGGACAGCCAGGACTACACAAAGAAATCTTGTCTCAAAAAGAAAAAAAAAAACAGTCTTCTGTAGCTGGAGGGTTTCTCCCATCCCCACTTATACAGTAATCGTTCAGAGGCTTATATTAGTTACCAACCTATGATCTATGTCAGGCTTCTTGCTAGCTAGCTCCTTCATCTTAAATTAGCCCATTTCTATTAATTCATGTTTCGCCACTTGGCTGTGTGTTTACCGGTCTGCCGTTATCTTGTTGCTCCTTGGATGGCCGACTTGTGTCTCCCCTTACTCTCCTTTCTCCCTTCACTATCTCTTGGATTTTCCCACCTGGTTCCATCCTGCCCTGCCATAGGCCAATGCAGCTTTATTTATCAACCAATCAGAGCAACACATATTCACAGCCTACAGAAAGACATCCCATAGCAGTCTTTGATGCCAAATGGCACGGACCTCCAGAATGGATGACTTGTCTCCTCCCAAACGTGAATGAGGGACAGTCTATGGCTTTCCCAGAAAGCACAGTGCTGGTGTCTGGGTTGAGATGGACGTGTGGTGTTCTGTTCAGGGCGTGTGAAGCAACCCCTTTTTACTTAATATTTACTACCAGATTTTAAATGCATGTTTTCTATATGCTTAAGGAAATCCACATCACGTCTAGTCCCTTCATTTGGGACTAAGTAAACCTCATGTTAATTACAGTCTCAATATGTATGTTCCAGATATAAGGTTTTAATGATCCTTTGAGCCTCAGATAAAATGCTGTAATACTTCTTTCATCAAACATTGTGAAGTTGAATTGTAAACTGAAGGGGATAACCAACCTGGTCCGTGATACACAGTGTCTATAAATATCACAAAAGCACATGATTATTGATATAATTAATAAAATGTAATTTTATTTATATTTTTATGAATTGTGGGAATTTTAGGTAGATTTATTCCTTTAATTTGGCCTCACCCCTGTGAGATTCTGAAATTTAAAACATATTTATTTCATAATACTTTTCTATATTTGGGAATGTCTAATAAAATATGCTAATATCTAGGTAGAAAACACAGTGAGCGCTTGAATTCCTGACCCTGCACTGCTCCCATGTTAACACTAGGGGGCAGCATTGTAAAAAAAAAAACCTGGCAAGGTTCTTCCAAAGCATCATGAAATAAATGTTCATCTGATGAGAGTCTAGATGAAAACACTATCGAAGGAGGTCTGTCCTTGCCATTTCAGACTCTTCCCGAGTTGTCTTTATCAAGTGCTTCCTGTATAAAAAAACCCACAATAACAAACATTCAGTAAGGACAATGAAAGGACCCTCACCTTCCGGTCTTTACTCAGTCTTTGCCCCTGACCATGCTATAAGAAACCGTAGCCTGCCCACCGGCCCCGCCCTCCAGCCTCTACGGCTCTCTGGAACGTATCAAATTCCAGCGTTTTTGATCCTTTACTTCTTATGGCTTCCTGCAGTGTCCCTGTAGCACCTTAAGTGGAAGCCCTCGGGAGACTGTTTCTTCCTGATGCACGTGAGGTGCCTGAGACGGTCAGTGTCCGGCCCACCAGATGTGCAGAAAGTGTTCGCTGAGTGAATGATGATACGGGGGTGGTGCTGATGAGGGGGATTTGTGATGGTGGTGGCAACGGGGGAGGTTTTGAAGGTGGCTGCATTGGAGGTGGGTGTGGCAGCAGTGGTGGCGATGAGTGATGTACTAGCAGTGGGGTCGTGCAAGTGACAGCGGCCGATGCTGCAGCAATTGTCATGATGTTTATTATGTTAAGGTTGTCCAGGGTACTCTGGGAAGATGAAATCCAAGCCTGAGACCAGATGATTTCTAGAAGGTTCCAAAAATCTCAACCTCTAAGAGAGCTTGTCAGAATGTGGGTTTTGGCAACCAATTCCTCAGATGAAGTAGGGAGGATTGGTCATGTGTGTGCGCATGCATGTATGAACATATGGGGGGGGAGCCCACACTCCTGTCCCTCCCATATGCGTGACGTGACAAGCTGTCAGCTGTCACTTGTTGAGTTCATCATTCCTGTCATAGTTGAGGCTCCAAAGAGAAGAATACACATTCAGACCTATGGATCAGCCCACCATGTGACTGGGTGAGCGGTGAAGGCGAGGCTGTGCCTGGCATATATGTTCAACACTGGGGTGGGGGGGGGGGCAGGGGAGATGGGGGGGCAGGGGTGGAGCTACTTGCTATATAGCCCAGTCTCTAAAGTGATAAACTCAGCCAGCAGGGGGAGCTGGAAGGAAAAAATGATGGATGGATATGATCAAAATACATCACGTAAACATGAAAATTCCAAAGAATATAAAATGCTTTGGTTTTTTTTTTTTTTTTGCTTTAAAAAATACTATTCTTTTTTAAAGATTTATTTTTATGTGTAGGGGTGATGTGTGGAAGAGAGGGAGAGACAGTGAGAGAGAGAGATGGAGGGGCTGCTGCTGGTGTAGGCCAGAAGAGTGCATTGGCTCCCCTAGAGATGGGAGTTGCAGGTGGCTATGAACATGACCTTCTGGAAGAGAAACAATGGTTCTTAACCACGGAACCATCATCTCTCAAGCCCAAAAGGGAGGAACTGTTTTTAAGGGTATTAGATGTTCCAAGGGTGACTGACCACCAGAGGAAGGACATGCTCAAGGAGGCAGGTGTTGGGAAGGAAGATCAACAAAAGCCAAGCATTACAAATATACCACAATGCACCCATTACTTCGTATGCTAATTAAAAGCCAAATGAATCAGTAAAAAAAAAAAAACTTCTATTAATAAATGCACTCTCATTGTGAGCTGCGGGGCTGGCTGGACTCCTAGAACTCATACCAGACAGTGACAGAAGCCTGCCTGCCCTCCCTACCCATCGGGAGGACTTTCAACACAGCAGTCACCCAGGCTGGCACATGTGAGCTCTATCTACACACCCCAGGTAAGCTGCCCCCAGGCCATTCAACACAAAGGCAGGGCTCAAGGGTATTATGCTAGAAATACAGGTCCAAGATGCAACCATGGAAGAATCAGGCTCAGGGTGCAGCAGAGGCGGGATTCTGCATCCCAGATACCCAGAACTTGGGAAAGGAAGATATGGTGCAGATGTCTCCTGACCAATGTACCTCTCTCTTCTGAAGATGGTGTGGTTGGTAGAGGGCCGGAGAGGCCTCAGAAGCCCTGGCCTAGGCCAGGCACCTTCTTCTTCTAGCTACCTGGGTCACTGGGACTATGGCTGTTCTGTTGGGTTCCCAGGGTGCACTTCTCTTCAGAGAAAGCTTGAATAATAATGTCATCCCAATACATCTAGGCAGATGGTAAAGAAAGGGCCATTGGTGGATAGAAACTAAGCTTCATTAAGGTCTGAGAAGATCATGTCCATGCACTGACAACCCCAGTCCTCCCGTGTCTCAGACCAGCACAAATGCAAGGTCTGGCCTGAAAGGGGCCTGCCCTCCTTTGGCCTTACATGGACGCTCCAGCCGCCTCCTCCAGACTTCTGCAGAAGTCTAGGGCTCCTGGACTTCACCTGGTGTCTGTCTCCTTCCTCCCACTGATGGTTCTCTCTCCCTCGGGGATCTCTTGTAGGTAGAATGGCAACTCTTCTTGAACCCCACATCTGTATTTCTCCTCCCCATCTCCAAGCCTGGACCTTACTCTTCTACCAGATCCCCCGAGGCCTCCCTCAAAGCCCTAATACCTGCTAACAGCCTCACTCCCTTCCCCAGGCAGCTGTCCCTGCCTCCTCAGCTGGGCTCATACTCATTGTCAGAGGGGCATCTGACAGCATCGTGATTGTGCTAAGATCCATGGAATAGCTTGCCTTCGGTTAGGGGCTGGAGAGATGGCTTAGAGGTGTCTTGCAGAAGATCTGAATTCAGTTCCCAGCACCCACATGACAGCTCCCACCACCTGTGACTGCAGTTCCAGGGGATCTGACACCCTCTTCTAACATCCTCAGGCTGTAACTCCAGTTCCAGGGGATCTGAAATCTTCTTCTAACATCCTCAGGCTCCTGCACACATGTGGTATGTGTACACACACTCAGGCACACACACACACACACACACACACACACACACATAAGATAAGATAAATATTTTTAAAAGGGTGCTTAGTTTTAAGTGAATTACAACTCAATTAAAATAAACATTAAGGCTTCAGAAGCCTCCCTGCCTCCCACAGCCACATGCAGCTAATGGTGTCCCTAGGTCCCTTGCATACACTCTTCCTTCAGCCCGTTCTTTCTGTGGCCTCCATACTGAAGGTCTCCATTGCTGCCAAAGGACATAAAGGTGAATTCCTTGTGCTGAGGCTACAGAGCAGCAGTAATGGCCATGAATGAAGTCTGCCTGTGAGTGACCCATGACATCATGTTCTTTTGACAGTAGACACCCATGTCTGAGATGGTTTTGTAAAACATCCTAGACCTTCCCCCAGAGGACCCCCTCTCCTGAAAGACACTGTCCCCTCCTTTAGGAACAATCTTCCTGCCCCTAACATCTCAGGGGTAGACCGTGTACCACTGAAACAAGAGAAGGGAACCTTGTGTCCTAGTCCAGGTCCTCAGCTGCCCTTCTCAGCATCTTAAGCCCCAGAAAGAGCAGCTGGAACAGGCTTGGTCTCGAGACTCGGGGGCGTAGATCTGGTGGCTTTGTCACGGGGCCCTGATGTCCCTCCAGGTTAGCACCCTTGAGTGAGGGAGGTCCGAGGACAGGATGCTCCGGGGGTACACTCGCTGAAAACATGATCTTGTGACATCTTCCAAGCTGTGGCCAGTGTTCATTGTTGTCGTGTTTTTCTCTCTGTCCTTTTCAGCATGTGAGGAGACCATATCTCAACTCTCCTTCCCTGAGATAAATGTGGAACGGACACCTTATCTCTCTCTATTTCACTGCCTCCCTCACCCCCCCCATTCTGGGAACAGTCCCCCAAGAGGGACAATCAAATCATTTCACCGCTTGTCAGAAAGCACCAACCTCCCTCTCTGCCACCAGTGCAGAGCGACAGAGCGCTGGGACACAACCTCCCCTGTGAGTTGGTGCCACCCCTCTGCTGCTCAAAGGAGCTGCCTACCACACGACAACCAAATCACAGCCACCTCCAAGGACCAAGGTTTATAGTGGGATCTGGGCCTCCCTGGGCCGAGAGCTGGTCTCTGAGAATTCATTGAACTTAACCAGATGTTGGGATACCTGAACTCATGCTACTACCTCAGGGCTCCTCAGAGTTCAGCCGTGGGAGGCTCCCCATGAACACACAGTCCCGGGCTTCACCTCTATCTCTGACTCAGCAGGGCCTGAGCAGGTTCTACTCCCAGCTGGTTTTGGTGCAGCTGGACCTCTATCCACACTCTGAGCATCATCGTAGGGAGCAAGTGGAGTCCTGAGTGTGTGATGTTTGATGCAGGCACAGCAGTGTCGAGGACCCCAATGCCTTAGACCAGTGGGAATAGCTAAGCCTTCCTTGGGTGAGGCTCAGGGGGATAGCAAAGCCTTCCTCTGGTCCACGTGTGATGTGTGCAGAAGACATCCACCATTGCTATCTCCCTCCAACACCCCCACCCCTGTGTACAGACTGCTCCCCCACAGAGACTGAACCTACAGAGATCAACTAAAGCTACCTCCTGTTCAGCTGCCTGCATATGATATACAATATGATATACTACCCATATAATAACCCTGCCTTCTGTTCAACTCTATAATAAACAAGCTCAGCTTCCAGGTGCTGCAGTATCTCCATCAGGGAGCTCAGACCATCCAATCCCAGCTCTTCTGTACTGGATGTTCTGAGCAGGTGACAGCTCCCACTTATTAAGGCCTTCCTGTGACACAGGAACTGATTCCCAGGGGCTCCAACAGAAAGGCACAGAAAGGTTCAACCATTTTCCCACAGCTCCAAAGCTAGGAGGTGACAGAGTAAGATTCCAGCCCAGTCCCACTTCTCTGTCATCTGTAACAACCATGCCTGACCCACGGGTGTGGCCTGGCCCCTCATGGCCACCCTGGACCTGGACACATTTGCAGTGGCTCCATATCCCCAGGTGTCTCCTCTTCCCCAGCCTTCCCTGCTCCAACACAACTCACTGCCAAGATCTCAGTCTCTCTTTGTTTTTTTCTAATTGTGGTACATTCACAGAGGGTACGTCACCATTTGCCTGTCTCTGCAGGTATAATCCAGGGAGATTGTGTACCATCATATGGTTACACTGCTGTTGCCACTGACCATCACCAAAACTTTCGCATCTTCCTAAATTATCACTATGCTTAATAAACCACAGCTCCAAATTGTCCCCTCTATCCAACGCCTTGGCAACACTCTACTCCTCAGCACTTGGCTACTCTAGGCATCTTGTGTGAGGGCATCACCCAGCATGTGTCCTATCTGGGACAGGCTGAGTCCTCCAGCTTCACCCAAACTGGAGCAGTGGTTAGAATCTTCTTCATTTTAATGAATCTCCTAATATTCCATTGTTTATACACACCATATTTTGTTATTACATTCATCTATTAACAGAAACTTAGGTTATTTTCACCTTTGATTCTTGTGAATAATGCTGTTGTAAACATGGGTGTGAAAATCCCTCTAAGTCACTGCTGTCCATATTTTTGACTATGTATCCAGAAGTAGGCTCATTTCTGGGTCTACAGACATTCTCTGGCCAATGTTTTGGGGAACTGCCTTACTGTTTTCACAGCTAATATACTAGCAGAAACAGGGTAAGCAGTCCAGGCCCCCTCACCACCATTGGTTATTTTCTAGGGTTTGGGTGATAGTCATCCCAATGAGTGTGAAGTAGTACCAGACAACTTTTTTTTTCAAAGACAAGGTTTCTTTGTGTGACCCTGGCTGTCCTGGAACTTGCTCTGTAGACCAGGATGGCCTCGAACTCAGAGAGCTGTCTGCTTCTGTCTCCCGAGTGCTGGGATGAAAGGCGTGCGCCACCACTGCCCCACTAGTCAGCCAGCATTCTTAGCACCAACTCTAACAGCCATTTGCCTGCTCATTGGGCAGGGCTGTTTGGGCTCCCGGAGTGTGGACAGCTGGGGTAGATGCTTAGGTGCCTGTCAGCAGCTATGACAGAACTCGAGCAGGGAAGGAAGCAATTATGAGTGAACCTATTCACTGGAGCCATAGGCGGGGCGGAAGAGTTCAGAAAGGAAGGAACACCCCTTCCTGGCTCGGAAAGAAGTTAGACATTGTCCCTGAGGCTGGGACACTTGAGTCATGCCTCAGAGTGTGAACCCAGCTTGCCTGTAGCGGTGAGGGGATGGGCATCCTCGGCACAGAGGCAGTGTCAGCAAAAGCCAAAGAGGGGGTAACACCAGAGCCCCTGAGGGGTCGGGTGGGTGTGTGGACTGGGCAGAGGAGACAAGGCAGAGAGAGACTCACAGCTAAGTGACGAGAAGAGGGGTGACAGCTGAGTAACCTGGGATCTTGAGCAGAGCAGGATGGAAGAAGGAAGGGGCCTTCTAGGGACCTGCTGGGCTTGTAAAAGAGGAGATGGCCAGGAGAACACTGCTCTGTAGGGGAGCATTCAGAACACAAGAATGAGATTATGCTGGAGCCTGAGCCTTGAGGAGGGATGCTCAGACAGGGCAGGAAAAACAAAACTATAATGCCAAAGGGGAGACAGGGTGGCAAGCAGAGTGATGAGGAGGGGGTAGAAGAATGCAATCACAAGTTCCAGGGCAGTAATTAACGATTAGCTATATACTAGACCCAAGTTCAAGGCTGGCTCTGCTACCAGCTTCGCTGTGTGATATTGGGTAGGTTCCTGAGTCTCTCTGAGCCTCGGTGCTTTAGTCTGTAAAGTAAGGGTAGTAATAGAGCCTCCCACACAAGGCAATTACGGAAATTAAATAAGGCTCTGCTTGTAAGTTCTGATAGCAAACGCCTGGCACCAGCACAGAGCCCGGACGAACGGTAGCTGGAGGCCTCTGGTTATCATGAACCCCAAGGCAAGGAAACAGGAGCCAGCGAGGCTGGTGGAGAGCATCTGCTGCTCCACCCCAGCAGAGAGTGGCAGATCAGGAGGCCAGGCTGGGAGACCTGTAAGGAAGCACAGGGGTGGACGGATGGACACCAGTTACCAACGCTGATGGGAGGGGGTGACTGATGCCTCAGAGGCCTCTAGGGAACAAGAAGGTGGACAGCACTTATACATATGCCAATCAACATGCCTCATCTGACTTCAGAGAAAGCAATTCGAGTTTTCAAACAGAGGTTCAGTGAGAAACACAAGGTAAAGGTTTGGGTCTCAGGGGAGGTGAGAGGGAACAGGCCAGTTTGAAAGCCTGGCTAGAGGCGGGGTTTTATATTCAGAAAACAGGGCGGCTTGGGAGGGATTTGGATGAGTGGCGTGTTGGTGCTGTTTTAAAGGATGGGTGTGGGGACTGAAGGAGTAGTGGGTGGGTAATGCATCTCTGGTGGGGTACCACACCTGCCCAGGTCAGTATTAGTAAAATGATGACAAGGACCTAAAATTCCTATGCTGAGGTTTCAACAGCACTATTGCGCCAAAGATTCACCAGTTCAGGTTAAGTTACACCCCCTCAAATAGTAGTAGGCATGACTACATCGTCCAAAATCCCCAAATCTTACACTAACCCAAATCGGGGTTCTTGACAAATGGGGAAGGGTGGAACCTGGCAGATCCCAGCTGGGGCGGGGGAGGGCCAGGAGACTCTTTGGAGACATACAAGCAGTAACTTCTCTCATGCCAAAAACGTATTTAGTTAGCATAAAGCCTGTCAGACACACTGTACCCCATACATACATACAAACCATTGTCAATCAAGAACAAAATTTAAAAACCCACCGCCAGGGGGCACTTGCTGAGCATTTTCTCTGAGAAGATGATCTCATTCTCCCGCCGGAAGTTTTGCCCTGATTTTCAAACTGTCACACCCTGGCAGCGGGGAAAAAAAAAAAAAACGAAAAGGAAAGGAAAAACAAACAAACAAAAACAAAAAGCGGGTGACACATAACGACACAGGGCCATTTCGGTTCATTCAAAGTATCCCGGCCTTGCGGTTGGGCCACCTGCTCCAGTAACGCAAAACAGTGGGAGGGTCAAGGAACAGCTCTGGTTTTGCTTAATCATGATGGAGAACCAAACCTAGTCTCCAGTCATCCCTGGCACAGTAGTTTCCACGGGTCCTCGGGGACCAGGCAGTTTAGGAAGGTAACTCTCCCCGACACCTTCAAACTGTTTGCAGTGGCATTGGAAAGGGGACGTCATTCAAAATGCAGCCTGTGGGGATTCATTTTTGGCAGCAGATCACAGTGCTCGACACAATGGCTCTCTGTCCTCTGAGCAAGCCTCTGTGGAACCTTGGCTGCTCTGGACCGACAGGGCTCAAGGAAACCATTACATAGGTCGGAAGGTCCAAGCAGCGTCAGGGTTTTATTCCTGCCTAGGAATCCACTGGAGCCACTGAACTCCCAAAGAAACGGCTCCTTTCATCCGTGCTGAGGGAAGTGGGCTCTGGGTTCTAATCAGATTCCCCAGCATACCTCCACCACAGTACCACAGTAACAGGTAAATATCTAATAGGTAAATGTCTAACAGGTACCTGTAACTGCAGTTACAGGGAAATGTCTGCATCAAAATAGGGACTGGGTCCTTGACTGTTTCCCTCCAAACGGAACAACTAACAACAAAGCCCTGATGTGTAGCCCTGGCTGTCCTGGAACTCCTTCTGTAGACTAGGCTAGCCTCAAACTCACAGAGATCCTCCTGCCTCTGTTTCCCTGAGTGCTGGGATTAAAGACATGTGCCACCACCTCCCAGCTTGGGAATTTTTATGATAAATCAAATGAATCTTTAAACTGCAGAGAGTGAAATAACCGTGTGATTTCCCTGTCCGTCAGCAGATTGGCTCTGGATGGTTACCCAGCCTCCAACAGAATCAGCAAACATTTATACTAAAATTTCTTCCCTGACAGTCCTTAATAGTGTAAGCGTTAGTCTAAAAATCTAAATAACAATCAGTTTTTCTTGGAGTGTGGCTGTCCTTTGTAGTTGGCTAGGAAAGGTGATGGCTCAGTTTCCCCTCCTGCTACTACAGAGGCAAAGCAGACAGGCCCTTAAAACTTTGGGGACTCTGGACTTCATCCTTTTTTTCTTAATTTGTTTATTTTACTCTATGTGTATAAATGTTATACCTGTATGCATGTATGTGTTCTAGATGCGTGCCAGTTGGATCCTCTAGAACTGGGGTTGAGGATGGTTGTGAGCCATCACGTGGGTGCTGGGAATTGAACCGAGAACTTGTTGCAAGAACAAGTGTTCTTATCTGCCCAGCCAGCTCTTCAGCCCTCCACTGGGGTTTTCATAGGGAACCTTGGGTAACATCCTTAAGGACAGCCATCAAGGGAGCTAAAGGCTTATATTCCATTTGGAAGAAAGGATATCATCCCTCACAGTGGGTTCTCTCTTTGCAGAGGGGCAGAGCCCTAGATTTTGCTTTTAGAACCCCACCCAGGGCAGTCCTTTTCCAGTGTCCTGGTTTTCCCATATTGTGCGAAATCACTACCGCTTTAAAAGCCTCCCTTCTGCTGGGGTTTCTCTGAGCAGCAAGTTGTTGTCTGCCTGGGGAAATGCATCTTTCCCCAGGGGTAAAGCTATTACATTAACTGCCCTTGTTCCCTTGGCTATAACTTTTCCCCCGGGGCCATTCAGGCTGTCTCTGTTTTATTTCTGTTGTTAACCACAGAAGCCACATTTAAAAATTATTTTGGGGTGTTTGGTGACTCGATGCGGCTGGGGGATGTCTTTCTGCACGCTGTGAATATATGTTGTTCTCATTGGTTAATAAATAAGCTGCTTTGGTCTATGACAAGGCAGCTTAGAGGCAAGTGGGAAATCCAAGGAGAGAGACAGGAAAGAGAAAGGCAGAGTCTAGAGAGACACCAGCCTGCCACCCAAGGAGCACCATGCTAGCAGACCAGTGAGCCACGAAACACGTGGCAAAACATAGATTAATAGAAACAGGTTAATTTAAGATGAGAGAGAGAGATAGCAAGAAGCCTGCCATAGGCCATACAACTGGTAATTAATATTAAGCCTCTGAGTGCTTATTTTATAAGCAGCTGCAGGACCGCTGGGCCGGGTAGAACCTCAGAAAACTTATAGTTTCTGCCTCATATATAGAGCAGATTGAGCAATAAAATAAGAATTATCAATAATGTGAAAATAAGAAAAATAACCTGAAATCCCAGTAAACACAATCCCATGCAGACCATCTTTTACAGTCTTAACGCTTGTGAATCATTTTGTGACTTGCACAGATATCCTGTGCCACACCGAAGCTTTGGGTTTTGTCCTCATCTCTTTCCTCCTTTCATTTTGAAGCATAATTTTCATTTAGGACAGAACTTCCATCTAAAATCATTTCTCACCTGAAAATATTTCCTTTTCTCTTTAATCTTCTTACCAAAAATATATTTTCTAACTATAATTTTTTATGTCTTTTTTTTTTAACTTAGTGATTTCTGTCTCAGAGTCTTGATGGGTCTGACAAAACACCATGACCAAAAAACAACTTGGGGAGGAAAGGGGCTATTATTCCCTATTACATTTCCAGCTAACAGTCCATCAGTGAGGAAGCCAGGGAAGGACTTGGAGGCAGGAAGTGAAACACAGGCCATGGAGGAGCGCTGCTTAGTGGCTTGCTCCTATGGCTTACTCAGCCTCATTTCTTCTCTCTCTCTCTCTTTTTTCTTCTTTATTATATTTTTTATTAATTAAAACAATTTTTAACTTTAAATATGTTTTGATTGTATTCTTTCCCTCCCCCAGGTCCTTCCAGAGCCTCTCCTCCTCCCTACTTACCCACCTTTAAGTTCTTTCTCAAAAAACAAAAATCCGATACAACAGCAAAACCCCCTAAACCAAAATAAATAAATAAATAGAAATAGCCCCCATAAAACCCAACAAACTGGAACCAAATAAAAGCATACAAAAAAATGTAGAGTCCATTATATGTTGGTCAACTACTCCTGAACATAAGGCCTTCCCTGAAGTGGTTGATACACCTAATGTCACTCAATTGGAGAAAACTCCCTCTCCCAGCAGATATTCATTCATTCATTCATTCATTCATTCATTTTTTTAATATAACAAAATAAAATATAGTAAGATAAAACAAAAACTATACATCAAAGTTGGATAGGACAAACCAACAGAAGGAAAGGAGCCCAGAGCAGGCACAGGAATCAGAGACTCTCCCTTCACACACTCAGGAGTCCCATGAAAACACTAAACTGGAAGCCATAACATAAGCACAGAGGACCTGGTGCAGACCCGTGCATGCTTCAACCTGCTTTCCTGTACGACCTAGGACCATGTGCACAGGGGTGGCACTGCTCACAGTGATCTCAGTCCTCATCAATCAAGAAAAGGTACTACAGGCTTGCCGATAGACCTATCTGGTGGGGGGGGGGTAGGGGGAGGTCCTCAACTGAGGTTCCCGCTTCCAAAATGACTTTAGCTTGTGTCAACTTGATTAAAAACTGGCCTGTACCATTCCTTTCGGCTTTATTTTTTTCCTTACAACATTTAGAAGACACTTTATTTTTTTGAAAAAAAAAGCCTATATTGTATGAAAATACAGGAAGCTGTAAGCAAAAATATGTCAATAGTCCTGGGGACGTATTTTTTTCTTACTAACAAATTTAAATCAAACCTGTGTCCTCTGCAGGAGCAACAAGTGCTCTTAGCAGGAAAGCCATTTTTCCAGCCCCAAAGAAAGCGTTTTTTCTTTTAGATTCACAAGCAAAGCACAGAGAGTATACTTTTTCACTTACTATAAATTTAAAAATTAAAAAAATTGATTAGCTAACAATGATGAGAAAGAAATTTTTATCTCTAAGTAGACCTCTCCCCTTGCTGTTTAGATTCTAAGAGAGAAAACAATATTACCTAAATCTGCATGACTAACTTTATATTATAATCTTTTTGCTTTTTAGATCATTCTCTGAGCCTTTAAGATGTAAATTTACTACATCATTTTTTAAGAAAAAGTCATAACGTTAGCAGTATAAACTTAGGAGTAGTGATTGCTTTGTGCTGTGAAAAAATAATCATATCAACAGTCTAACAAGTGGGAAATATAAATGAAAGCTAGAAAATGATTGGTTTGTTTTAAATTTATCCTTCTGGATGACTGTGTGTCCTACTCAGGTTTGTCACAGAAATACCCCACTTCTGGCACCAATTTCTGTCTTAGAGTTCTGTTGCTGTAATAAATAGCATGACCAAAAGCAACTTGGAGGGAAGTTTATTTCCTCTTATACTTTCAAGTCATACTCCATCCCTGAAGGAAGTCAGGACAGGAACTCAAGGCAGGAATCTGGAGACAGGAACTGAAACAGAGGCCATGGAGGAATGTTGCTTACTGGCTTGCTCCTTAGAACTTGCTCAATCTACTTTCTTATACAAGCCAGGACCACCTACTCAGGGGTGGCACTGTCCACAGTGAGCTGGGCCCTCCATTATCAGTCATTAATCAAGAAAAATACCCCATAGAATTGCCTGCATATATGTACAGTCTGTTGGAGACAATTCCTCAGTTGAGATTTCCTCTTCCCAGGTATGTCTATATTTGTGTTGATAAAAACCAAGCCGGATACCATGCATATGTATGTACCATTTACACGTGTTTATATTTTTGTTGTTTACATAATATCAAATTGGCTTATAAATGAATGTTCATGTTGTTAGATTAGTTAGAATTCCTTCTAGTTCATCGTGTAACTGATGTTTTAAAGGGAAAGTTGTAGCTCAAATAGCCCCCAACAGGCTCAAGTTGGCATCTGTCTCAATGTATCAGTTAAAGAAACAAAGTAATGGCAATGGACAGGGAGGAGATTTAGTCAATGTGGCCATATTAGAGTAACAAGTAGAGGTGTCCAATGGCCCCAGATCTACATTTGAGGTACTAACATGAGCTTTAAATTTAAGTAGAGAAAATTAAAATAGAAGACAAGAAGTATGTGTAATTGGACAGTCTGAGTCAAAGTATTAACTTGATTAATCACTGTCTCCACTCTGGTTCTAGATGAGATGGATTTGTCCTTAGGAGATGGCCACTCCTGCTACAGGATGCATCCTTTCCCTCAAGGACAATTGCCTCCATCTGAGGCCTGATCCTGCTCAGCTCTGCCGACGCTGAACAAATTCTAGGAAGATGAGTTATCACTGTGCTTTTAGCTTTCCTGGAGTAATTAATACACTTATCTACAAAGGTGAATGAGTAACTCAGAGGAAAGGAGACAGACACAAAATGAAGGCACAGATGCAATAATTTCATCCTGTTTCAGTGGCCTCATGAGTCCAAATTAGAAGTGAGTTCTTTTTAATAATAGTTTCAAAATGTTTGTTACAATTAGACTTGTCTTTGGTGTCAATAGCACTCATTCAGCATTAAATGGGTCTCTTCCCAGAAAACAGAAGCAAAGAAACAAAGATAATATATGTGCAAATTGAAAATAGAGTAGACCAGCTGAGCAGCAGTTCATAAAACTCACCAACATTGCTTCAGAGAAATCCCAGATGAGCCCTCAAAGAAGACTTTGTCGAGGGTAACAGGGGCAAGGCACAGTTCCACACTGTCACCCTCAGCAGCCTGAAGAGTTTCTTTAATATTTTAGGGACTTTATCTTCAGGCAAAACCAGATTTTTGTCTTTGATGCAGAAAAGAATTTCAGTATCAGCAGCATGAAGAAGAGTTGGGGTTTAATTAAAATTGGAAGACACTCTGAGGAACTATAAAAGCACACTTTATTTCAGTGTTTGAATGAGAATGGTCCTCCGAGGTTCACATGTTTGAATGCTTAGTCCCTGGTGGTAGAACTATTTTGGGAAGGGTGAGGCGGTGTGGCCTTGTTGGATGAAGTGTGTCACTGGGGGTGGGCTTTGAGGTTCCAAAAACCTACATCAGACCCAGTCTACCCTCTTTCTTTCCCCAACACAAAGATAAAATATAAGTTCTCAGCTACTGCTCCAGCACCAGGCCTGCTTCCCTGCTGCTACACTCCCCAGCAATGATCATGGACTAACCCTCTGACATTGTAAGCAAGCTCCTAATTAAATGCTTTCTGGTATAAATTGTCTTGGTCATGGTGTCTCTTCACAGCAATAGAAAAGTAGCTTGCGCAAAGCTACACAGAGAAACCCTGTCTCGGAAAAAAAAAAAAAAAAGTAACTTAAGACCTTTAAGAACATGGATGTGCACTTCTCAAAGACCTGTCACCATTTATTAAAAGACATTTTAACATAGATTGTAAACTGAGGCATTAAGAGAAAGAGGGAGAGAATAAGATATGCCCAGTGTGGGTACGGGCTTCTCAGGGGAGAGTCATACTTAAGTATCTTAGCATTGGCCATATACCATTTTGCTGGCTTTCAAGTTGCATCACAAAGGTTTTATAAGAAGCCCCACCCTTTTGATAAGTGAGTTTATGGGATGGCTCCAAAAGTGCCTTGGATGGAATTATAATCACATACACTAAAACTAGGAGCCATTGGGGTTGTGTGAGGAGGTTAAAACAGGTCTTTTAGTATAAATGGGGTTTCTGGCTAGATTCCTAGAAAATGATAGGTTTATATCAGGGGAGGGAGGAAGGCTTTAGGCAATTTCTCTTAGCTGTGTTGGAATTCTCAGCTGGTGAGAGTCTTCAACCAGACCCTGGAGCCAGGGATTCCTTTCCTTCCCAGGTCCCCATGTTTTTCCTTTTCCTTCTCTCCTGTCCCTATAAGAGCGTGTGCCTAAACAGTGGGAGCTGATTTGACCTTGTGATGCACAGAATCCATGTTTCATTCTCCTTAAATCCCTCATGTCTAGGCCACTAGTTCCCAACTTAGCTAATTCCCTAGGTTCAACACAAGTTCCACAAACTGATCTGGGGCTAAATCAACAAAAGCTTACCCCTTCACAGTTATGAATCCTGGAAGTCTAGAATCACAGTGACTACAGAATTGGGCCTCCTGAGGCCTCAGAGGCATACTCTGTTTCATGTAACAGGATATCTCTATTCTTACCAGGACGGTTATACCATCGCTAGTGCAACGCATCTGACATCAGATGTGTGAAGGCTTTCCCACACATACCAAGTAAACAGTTCAGGAGGCGGCAGCCGGGCACCCTCCCATCCAGTTCTGATACTCTCTGCCTGAAGACTGCATCAGACCCCGGAGATTAAAGGTTTGAAAGAGGCACTTAGAAACTGCTTTTGCTAAAAGGCATTGGCTTCTCACTTGGGTCTACAAGGCAACTAAGAGCAGGCTAATAGCTTTTTTCTCTGCCTTCGTGTTGTGTCTGTCTATCTCTGTAACCTTAGCTAGGTTCCAATAGTCTATCTCACTTCCTGTCACTGTTTGTAAAGCAAGCTCCCTGGGTGTCTAGATTCCAGGAAAATGATAAGAACCTAGGAACACTGAGACCTCAGAGAACAAAGGGCTAAGACACACACACACACACACACACACACACTAGTGAACACACTAAAGGTGACTTTCAAGTGCATCCCTCCCATTTCTTCCAGATTCTTTCCTCAATTCCCCACAGTGCAAGCCACCCCCTCCCCCTCCTCCCATCCCTAAACACCTTAAGGAGGCATCCATGCCTTTCCTGGTGGTCTGAAATTCCTCCTCCTCCTTCAGATTCACCACACTCTCTGCCATTAAATACATAGTACGGCCTCATGGAGCAATCTCTGTCTCAGTGTTTTCTGTCTTATCCCTTCAACCTTCCTGGAAGGAATTAAAATATTTTAAGCCACTGTGCCCTTCCCTTTGGCTATCACACTATTGAGACAAAGAATACCAAGAAACCAAAATTTCCAAAAAATTAGATGAACACATTTGCATCTTTCTACAATGTCAAAACAAAAAAACAAAACAAAAAACAAACAAACAAAAAAACAATAAATTCACAAGATCCTGTGGTTTCAGTAGCAACAAGTTGCCACACCTACCTTGGTAACCTTACCAAGGCAAATACTGGTTCCTTTATCCCAACCTTAATTGTTAATGTTAACTCTCATATCACACAGCACACAGGAAGTATGTATGTGTATGTATACACACACACACATATACGTACATATATATATGCATGTATGTAGTTTGTAGAATGATTGCAAGTTAAAGAATCTGTAGCAGAGATCAGAAGTTTCCAAAGTGGACTGAAAATCTACATTAATAAAATAATGAACCACAGCAGAGCCAGTAGGAAGCTGCCACTGACGTTGCCAGAGTCAGAGTTCAAAAGCAAAGCTGCAGTGTCCAAATATAAGGTGAAAAGTCAAACCAGGATCCAAGAGCTGGAAATGGTGGATTCAAGTACAGGTCCAGACAGGTAAAGAAGTAGATGGGCAGGCTGTCAAGTAGGCCACATCAAAGTGAACTGAAGCTCCGGGGACACATGCAGAATCCCCTACTGGCAGTCCTTGACACACACAACAGGTATTGTTAGAGTAGCGGTAGAGACCCACTAAGGGAATAGAATCTCTGGCCTGGGTAGAGAGTCAGCCTTCCAGTTGGGCAGTGTCAATCACCTGGTCAAGCGACCACCCCTAGGAACAAGAAGGAAGTTCACCTCTAGCCACACTGAAGAGAGCAAGAATTTTAATAAGATACTCTATTTTTCCTTCCCAGCATCCTGCCCTCTAGCACTCCCTAAAAGCTGCCCTGAGGTTCCTTGTGTCTGCCCATCCGAGTCCTGACTCAGAGAGTATACCATTCCCCTTTTCTTCTTTCTGACTTTTTCTTTCAGATGCTGCCAGAGCCTAAGAGTGCTTTTTCTAATACTCTGGCTTCCTTACTCTTTCTCTAAAGTCTCCATCCCTACCATGAGACTGCTTGTCTGCTGTGTTTCTGACCTCCATGTCTACTGAACTCAATGGCATGGCTTTTCCCCCTCTTTGCCTCCATTCTCCTCCAAGTAGCTACTGAGATTTATAGTTTGTCTGTGGGGTGTGTGTGTGTGTGTGTGTGTGTGTAGGGGTCTCATTAAAGTATAATAAATTGTCCTCAAGCTTCCCTTTGAATACATTCTTTTATGTATAATATTTATTTTATTTTTTAATGTGTTATGTATGCATGTGTGTGTGTGTGTGTGTGTGTGTGTGTTCATGAGTACAGGTGTCCACAGAAGTCAGAGGCAGTGGATACCCTGAAGCTGGAGTTGTGAGCCACCTGATGTAGATGCTAGAAATCAAATCTAGGTCATGTGGAAGAGCAGTACATGCTCTTAGCTGCTGAGTCATCTTTCTGGCTCCCTTGAGTTCATTTTGGTATTAATTTATTAATGAGACTAAAAGTCCCAAGAAAGAACCCTGCTTTTTCCCAGTATCATCTGGTAGTCCTAAAAGGATTCTCCGAAATTTCCAGTAACAGAATTGGATGATAAGCTGATGTGAGGCCATACCATCACAGTGTTAGGGGTCCATCACTTATGGGGTCAAAATGAGAAAATTACTCTGTTGGTTAAATGGCGTGCTGCTTGTGGCTGGCCACTGCCCACGGCAGCCATGCCGGCGGAGGAGAGTGCTGATCGGAAGAATCACAGCCATGGTTACCTTTTCAGAGTTTTATTGGGAGAGCGGGGGGGGGGGGGGGGGGGAAGGAGAGAGCTGAAAGAGAAGAAGGGGGGAGAGGGGGGACAGACAGAAGGAAGGAGCGGAAAGGAAAGAGAGGGACGCACAGAGGGCCCACCCGCTTTTTAGGCTGGGACGCCATAGCAGGCTGATGACATAATTAAGGACCGAATCCTTACATACTCCCTCCTCAATCTGCAGTGTCTCATAAGTCCTTGGGCCTGGTTTCTCTGACAGGATTTTAATACACTCATATCTAGCAGGCCACAAAAATATATTATAAATATTCAGCTGTATATTAAAGCTATACCTAGAAAATTCAAGGCATTTTTCTAGAGGAAGCCATTTATCAAGGAATATTTGGTGTTATTCAGTTTTTACTATATCAACTGTCTTCTGCTATGAAATTCTTGTGTGCCCATATACTACTAGGCCATATTGGCGAAGAGTTTAGCTTCTCAGACCTACTGCTGATCCACTAGGTAATAGCCCTCCAGAGCCTAGGAGACAGACCGGGCTATAGATGCATAGCTTTGCTTCTTGTGCCAATGAAGCTCAAATCATCCCCTTCCTTCAGGCCTAGTAGCATTGCAGAGCTGTTGACTGAGGACAATGGGGCTTTATGCATAACCAGGTGCAGTAAAGACTGGGGTGGAATTCCAGGGCAGGCAGAGAGCCACATGGCCAGAGGAAAACAGAACAAGGAGAGATTCTGTAGATGGCAAGGCAGAATGGCTTCGGCTGAGGAGTCAGGAGCAAGGAAAAGTTTCTTGTAGATTGTAGGTGAATCAGGTCAGGAGAGGAGAAGAGGGAGGAAAGGTGGAGGATGAAGGAACGGGAGACAAAGGTGAGATGAAAAGCATAAGGGCTTCGTTATTACCAGGGCTATGAGGGGACAGAAAAAGTGAGTTCCTTGGACAGGAGCTGAATGTCAGGACGGAACTGAAGCTGTGTAGACAGAATTTTGTCTTAGAGAAATAAAGTAAATGGACATAAGAGCATGGTGTACATAGATTCTTTTCCCTCAGATAACCCCACGCCGGACATAGCGTCTTCCCCAGGACTCTGGGAGGAATCTTCTCTGGGCAGGCCCTTGGGAAAATTCCGTTACTCATGTGCCACGGCAGTTGGCTCCCTTTCTGCTCCTTGGAATAAGTCATTATCATCTGTGCTATATGGGTGGTGACAGACGGGTAGAAGATTTGTGGGTCAAAGGGCTACAGTCATCATTCTCCCTCAAAATAAAGTAAAAATCTGCTGGTAAAATGGGGTCTCCTGAACAAGCCATAGTCTGAAACCAGCAAAAAAAAAAAAAAGCGCTGTTTTATATAATGTGCAGTAACTTACAGAGGGACATGGCCTGATAGCAACCCCACTATTACTTCTCTCTTTGTTTGTCCTTATTGAGGATGAATGGCTGAGCTTATCTTGTGAAGGTCTGCCAGCGGCCAGGCTCTGGCAGAACAGTTACAGTAATATCACCTTTGCTCTGACTGTAGACCAGCAGTAAGTCATTGTTCTCAACCTTTTCTCTTAAACTCCCTGAATTCCCAGAACAAATTCCCTGCCCAGACGGCAGTTACCCATGATGGTAAGGTTGCACCCTGAAGCAGAAGTAACCACCTCCGCAGAACCACCAACAACAACAACAGGAGTTCTTTGGACCAGTTTGCAGGACCAGAGCTGAGACAAGGATGGGCAGGACCACACCCTGACCAGGACTGCTTAAGCATGCATGCATCCTATTCTCTGCCTCAGTTCTTCCTCAGCTTAAATCTAAAGCTGGTGTCAGAACTCCTGAAAATGGACACAGAGACACTGGACCCATCTGTCTATTTCTGTTTTCTCTCTGACCCCATTGAACAAATCTGTTTTTCACCATTATTCATATCCTTATTGGTTATATGGGGTGGGGGTGGCCAACCATAGCCTATGGAGGCTGCCAGCCCTGGGGTTTGCCCTGAAAACTCCATCTCTAGGTTCAGTCTTGAGAAAATGCTCCCATTCCAGACTCCAGGCCCAAGTAGTAGGTTGTCACCTCCACTTCTAACTGGCCATAAATTGGGGATTGAAATGACCACATATTGGGCTCAAGTACTTTGTTAGAGTGACTCACAGAATTCAAGACAATACTTTACCTACATTTATCACTTATTATAAAAGTTATACAAAGGATGCAGATAATGAGCCAATGGAAGAGATGTGTCCACCCATGTGGAAAGATGGGGAATGAAGCATTGATGTATTCTCAGTGCCCCACTGTGAGAAATGGGTGTTTTGTTGTTGCTGTTTAATCAAAAGTAGTTAGCTCAGCAAGGACTTCTATTTCCTGAGCCTCCTCCTCCCCCCTTGTGCCAATTTAGCCAATCACATCCTAGTGTGAAGTTTGAACTCCTGCCGGTGAGATGAGATACAGTCCCCACCTACATCAGGGATAAAAGGCAGAAGCCATGTTGACCTCGGTGTGCTGCTAGCCAGGTTGGGAATTTGCAAAAAAGGACTTGCTTTGCTGAGATACTTCTGCTTTGTATGCTCCTTTGTGCGACATTGAGGTTGCTATTTTTAACACACTCTCCAGAAACATCCACATATGAGCTCTCTGAAAGCGTCCCCTAAGCTGGTCCTTTTCATGGGGCTTCATTACATAGGCTGATGAGATGGCTGGCCTTTGAGGACCAGCTGAACTTGCAGCCCTTCATCGCTCCCAGGAGCAGGGGTGAGGCTTTGAGTTTCAACCTTCTAATCTTCTGGAAAGGTGTCCCTTTCCAGCCAGTGGTTACTTAGGAACTTTCAGGAACTTTTCTCACTAATATAAACTCATGCACTGTGGAAAGGGTTTTTCTATTAATATCAAAAGACATGCGTGTATCTTTACCACTCTGGTACTTTCCAGCCCTGTTCTCTTATAGCTGGGTACCTTAGGGAAGCCCTGGGAGGGAAGAACTGCAAGCTGGAAATTGAGTAGATACCAAGATGTGTATTGATGTGTTTCATGAGAACCATTTTGAAATAAGTGAAACTGGAAAACCTTAGCAAAGGAGTAGAAGAGAACGGACATGACAGAACTTAGAAATAAAATAAGCAATGTTTGAAATTTACTGGACGGCTCCAGGGGAGAAGAGCGCTAACACAAGCAAAATCAACGAACTTCACAAATCAATAGGATGCACTCAATTTCAATCAGGACTTCTTAAATTTTTTCCTGGGGACCACTTACTACCCAGAAAATTTTACATGACCCCATGTATGTAAGTATATAAATTAGCTTTATAAATCAAATATTTGTTGACAAAAAACATAAACATTAAAAAATTCTCCAGGATACATATAATTTTAGTATTTCTTGTATTTGTGCGGGGTGTGTGTGCGTGTGTTATGTGTGTCTGTGTGTTTATGTGTGTGTATGTGTGCACTTGTTAATGTACATGTATGAGTGCAGGGGTGTACATACACGTGGGCATGCTTGTGGAGGCCAGGTGTTGACTTCAGGTATCTGTCCTCAATTGCTCTCACGTTCATTTTTTGATAGAAAGTCTCTCACTGAATCTGAAACTGATTGAATCTGCCAGGCTACCTTGCCAATTCACTTCAGGGATCCATCTGGCTCTTGCACCGGCAGCCCTGAGCTTGCAGGCAAATGCCGACATGCCTGGATTTTCACACAGATTCAGGGGATACAAGCTCAGGTCTTTGTGCTTACATGACAGGCCCTTTGCTGACTGAGTTATCTCCTCAGCCCCCAGTTTCAGCATTTCTTAATGACAAAAGTAAATTCCTATATTGCTAGCTTTTTATTTGTTTGTTTGTTTGTTTTTGTTTTTCAGGGATGGAGATGAGAGGTGGTAGATTCCAGAGAGAAGCACGGAGAGGAACTGTCTTCAAGTGAGAGCTTTACTGGTGTACCTTATGGTGGGCCTCTGAAGCAAGGGAGATTTTGTTTTGGTCCCAACAGTGTGGTGGTTTGAATGAGCGTGACCCCGATAGGCTCTTATATTTGAATGCTTGGTCTCTAGTTGGTGGAATTGTTTTAGGAAGGATTAGGAGGTGTGGCCTTGTTGTAGGAGTGTGTCACGGGGGCAGGCTGTGAGGTTTAAAATGCCCACACCAGGTCCAGTCTCTCTTTCTCTGCCTCCAGCTTGTGGATCATATGTGAGTTCATAGCTATTGATCCAGCACCATGCCTGCCTGCCTGCCTGCTGCCTTAATGACCATGGACTAATCCTCTGGAACTGTAAGCAAGCCCCAATTTAATGCTTTCTTTTATAAGTTGCCTTGGGCATTGTGTCTCCTCACAGCAATAGAAAAGTAACTAAGACAACCAGACAAAGCATGGTATCTGTTATTAAAGGTTCGTGAAGGAAAGGGGAGGGCCCATCCAGCAATGCAGGATTAGTTAGCAGTGGCCTATACTGTCTGCTTGCAGCCACTTCCCAGGTGGCAGGGGAAGAGAAGAGATTCAGCCCTTTATGAGAGGTAGGAGAAGAGAAAGACAGGAGGCGCCCAACTCTTGTGTTGGGGGTGGTGTGAGAATGGGTGTGGTCTGACCTGTGAGACAGTAGGACCCATGATCTAACACATACCAAGGTGAGTGTGAGTATTTGTTCTTAAATAAAGAACTCAATCTGCAAGGCGTAGTTATAGATAGAACAAAACATAACAAAACAAAAACAAAAAACCCTCAGAAGGAGCAAGAGATGATTTATTCTGGAGCCAAATCTGAGAGCTCATGACACAGCAGCACAAATTTAGGTTACCCAAACACCACATTCCAACGTGGTAACAACTTTATGACATTTTTATAGCAACAGAGCGAAGAACGTTATAAATAACTTTCCAAATACCTTGGTGGAAACAGCAGGTAGGTGGATTACAACCGAGCAGAGAAACCTTTGTTAAGGAATGGTATTATAAAATAATACATAGACAGCCCATGAGACAAGGACAGGTAGCTTCTCTTAATTGGTATGAAAAGACCCCATTCCCTCTCAGGAGTGTGCTTTACTCTCTCTCTCTCTCTCTCTCTCTCTCTC
>CABHPH010177748.1:0-15592 GCA_902168325.1 Peromyscus nudipes | reverse complement strand
CTTCGTCCCTCAATATTTTGAAAAGGATATAGACAGACGCTAGGAAGCAGACTGTAGCCCAGCGACGTTTCCCGAAACTCCCACTATTATCTTCCCTTTCAATGCTTTTGTGCTTGTAAAGTAGCTAAGAATGCCTAGATTCACAGTTTCTTTCCATAATTTCACTATTTGTTCCTTCGTGATGGTGTCATAATTCAGCTTATATTAAGGCACTAACTGTCTTGAGCAATCAGCTGGAACTGATGTAAAATATTCCATTTTATCATTCTGTCTCATGACTTTAACCTAAGGTTACATTTATCTAATAAAAAAAGACATCTCCTTTTAAAGATTATGATTTCCTTTGCTTTGTGTGTAATGAAGGCAGACATTTCTTATATTGTACATTGTGGTTTTTGGAATGTGATTTGTCAATAAAATAAAAATATGGCCACTAGTTCTGTGTCTTTTATTTGATATTTAATTCATAGGTTGATTTGAATGCCTTGAAAATATGGCTATAATTTATCTCCTCCATTTTCATAAACAAGGAAATTAAAAAACCTGAAGTGGTGAGTGAAATTCCCAAGTAATCATTCATAAAAATAAGAAGTTTGGGGCCAGAACAGAAACACAATTACCTTGACTCCCAGTCAGTCCAGCGCTCTTTCCACTGCAGACACTCATTTTTAAAAAGTGACAGAAAATAGTGGGAGATGGAAAGGCTAATTAGAAAAAGAAAGAATAAAACTTTCTGATAATGCTACAAATAAATTTTGACATTTTCTAGTGTTTACAGCATTTAAGGACAGTGTGTTACCTCTTCACTCTCACAGCAGTCCTCTGAGTCTGTGCTGGAGTTATTTCCGTTGTACCAATGAGAAGAAAGAGACCCGGAGTGCCATGTGAGGAGCTTATATTACAGTCATTACAATTGGCAGCAAAGTCTGGATGAAGAGCTGGCTGTCCCTCATCTGGAAGTGATTTCCATTCATTCAAATGAAACTGTGTGAAGTTCTCATCAATAGGTAGTAGAAAGACAGAATTCAAAGGAAAGACCAAACTGATACATAAGAGAAATTTCAAGGTACCCATGAATTACAATTAATTACAGGAAACAGCATGAAGAAATCAGAAACATATCAAGGGATTTTATATGAAAATGCTCTACTGATAAAAAAAAATTGTCCTAATCATTCTATCTCCATGTTCTTTTCCTATCATCCTTGCAGGTTATTAAAGTACACTGTGAGTCAAGTTTAACACAGTTATGGTATGTGCTTCTAGAACTTAATGCTTCTTTCATTTAAAAAGTCATCTTTCAGGAACTCATTACAATGTCCTTACTATTTGTTTTGTGTGTCCATGTTCTAAAAGTGTATGTTTCTAAAATATTTGAAATCAGTTGGGAAAAAAAAACAAGAAGTGGTCTCACACTTAGGGTCTTGGCTTCTGCTGTGCATGGATTTTTCTCTCTCTACCATTTGTTTTGTCTCCTGGAAAACAGCAGAGAAACTGAATGTTAATCTCAGGCCATGTGCAACTTTGTTGGGCTTTGCTTTTCTGATTTAAACAAAACCCCAAAACAGAGGAGATATTTATCTTTCAAGGGTGGCACTCATGGTTGGGACAGTGTCTTATTTCTGTTTCTTTCCAGGAATTCTAGATGTGAGGAAAAATATGTAACAAAGCTTGGACAGCACATTCCAGTGAAAAAAAATTAATTACCTAATGAGGCTAAAATTGCTTGGAGCAGAATGAGAGATTTGGGGAAGTTATTCATAGAGTTGTTAGTCAAAGAAATCTTCTAGATGTGGAGCAGTGGGTCCCTGTTGGATTTTACCTCACCTTAGGCTGAAGCTAGATCCAAGAAGCACTGCTATAAAGTATCACGAGACTCTTCTGGAATCATCTTGTTTCCTGTTTTTGTTTTGAACTTGCCTCAGCCAAACATTGTTTTGGGTTTCATACATATGAATATATATTATATATATTATATATACTATATATATAATATTCCTATGTAGGGATGACCTTGCCTTCTTCATTACAGAAGCGAAGTTTATTCATCAATTTATATTAGATTTCATCAGAACAAGAAATACTTTTTGAAGGAAACTGACAGAATGCCTTTCAAAATACTGTTTTGGCTTGTAACTGTTGTTCTTTAAGCATAATGGCTGCAGCCCCAGGGCTGAAAAGTAAAACTAGAATTACAGCTGTTCAGTGTAATATTCAAATAATGTTTGCTATTGATTTAGGACAATCAGGCAGCTCAGAATCTGTTTCCTTTCATTTACGTTCTTGACATCTAAGTCGCTGAGTGTTATGATGTTGTAGTAATGCCGTTAGGAGAAAACATTAATTCTACTGACAGTAGGATCCTGTACTTTCATTGCTTTGCCTTGACATATTTGTGTGCTCTCTATTCACCAGTAAACAGAAGAATCCTATCTGCAAACATGGAAGAATAATGAATTATGAAATTATTCTGACAGTTCATTCATATGAAGAAGACCTTGTAGAAAGCAAGATGTAGTATAGTCCCTGTTGACCCGGGGCCTATTTTGTAAAGGTTTAACCTTGTGTTACTTAATAAAATTCAACCCTGCTATGGGTCAGGATACTACATAGTGAAGCCTGAGGGAATGCATCTGAAGGCAGTGTGGTTCACACAGGGAATGGCAGAGATGAGAATAAAACCATTTAAATCAGCAGTTGACAAAGGGTGTGACCCTTAGCCAGTTGCTTAACCTCCTTGGACTCTGGTTGTCACAGCTGAGAAGAAATAACACTTTAAGCATAAAAGGTACCCACTGCTTTCTCTTTTCCACAATTGGGATAGGGATTAATGAAATAATATATGAAGGCAAGCTAATCTCCAGAGGAACAAGCATTAAAGTAAATACAGCCAAGCATGATTACCAATAATTATGCTAGGTGACCTCTATGTTCAGGAAAGAGTTTGAATCTCTGACTGCATAATTACACAGTGAAGGAGTTTATTTATTTATTTATTTATTTATTTATTTATTTATTTATTTATTTATTGTTGTGCTCTCTCTGAAATATCCAGAAGACATTAATGATACTTTGAACCTAGAAGACAAGATTTTCACATAGATATGGTAAGTGGTCCCATTTGAACAACTATTAAACAGTAGGAATTGTCTGGTATATCCTACTATTTGGGGTAGAATATTGGGGGCTTGTAAAAATGAGTAAATGTAACTTTTAAACAGTAAGTTTTAGCTACTAAATGGTGTATAGAAAATAAGTAATCCTTATTTTCCTGAAATGAAGAGTATTTAATAAGCAGCTGTTATCATCTGCCATTATAAGCTCGACTATTTGGTGTGAAAAGAAGATTTTTTAATTAGAATTGACTTGGGGCATTCTTGCCTCTTTTCTGGTGTCTAGCAACACAGCATCTCCTTTTCTTTCTTTCTTTCTTTTTTTTTTTGTTGTTTTTTCGAGACAGGGTTTCTCCGTGTAGCTTTGCACCTTTCCTGGAACTCGCTTTGTAGACCAGGCTGGCCTCAAACTCACAGAGATCCGTCTGTCTCTGCCTCCTGAGTGCTGGGATTAAAGGCGTGCGCCACCACTGCCCGGCAGCACAGCATCTCCTAACTGTAGCAGAATACATGTGCTCAGTACCACAACCAGTTCTTTAACTGATTTCCTATTGGATATTAACCAGAATTATGACAGCAGTCATATTAACCCATTTATTCTTTCATTAATGGTTTACCCAAGTTTACTGTTTTCTAGCATTGCGCAGTATGCTGAGGATATAGGAAGAGACGTAGATGTTCACATTCTAGGGAAGGAGAAGTCAGGAGTGGCCTCACACCTGTGATAACTGTGGAGTGGTGGTAGAATAAAAGTAACTGCTATTCATTAAAGATGGAAATTTAAGAAAATGATCCAAAAATCAGATGTAACGAATGCAAACACCTTGAAAGAGAATGAGATCAGAAGTAAAAACGACAATATGGGCCCCATGAGCTCATACTCTGTAGGGCGGAGACCTCAAGAGATGTTTTTACATGCATGGCACTTGGAAAGAAGCCTGTGCACTCTCACTGTAGTGAGCTACACAACACTAATGAAAAGTCACTGCCTATACTATGGGTATAAAAAGGCAATGAAACCACCTACAGGTGTGAAGGAGCCAAATCCTTTATCATATGTATTTAACTCTTTGTAATTCCATAGTTACAAAAATAAGATTAACATAGTGTGTAATACCCAACATAGGTAGAGATATTCCTCACCCTTTGCTATGAGCTTCTCACTTTTATCTCTAGCATATGTGGGTCAAGGATCACTTGTGTAAACCATCTAATAAAAACAAAGATAGGTTCAAAAAAACACAAGGTATGACAGACTATTATTAGGAATCATTTCATTGTCTATTTTTTTTAATGCCAGCCATGTTTGGTTTTATCCTCTCTGGGCTTTCCTGTCTCTGGATCTGCACCTTCCAAGCAGTATAAGAGGTGAGCTTCCTCTTGTGGCATGGGTCTCAAGTTGGACTAGTCATTAGTTGGTCTTGCCCCAGAAAGGCTTTGTCCAGCAACTGATGAAAACAGATGCAGAGACCCACAGTCAAACATTAGGTGGAGCTTGGGGAATCTTGCAGAAGATGGGGAAGGAAGGATTTTAGGAACCAGAGGGGTCAAGGACACAAGAAAACCCACAGAATCAATTTACCTGGGCTCTCAGGGCTCACAGAGACAGAACCGACAACCCAAGGAACCTGCATGGATCTGACATAGGTCCTCTGCATATGTGTTACAGTTGTGTGGCTTAGTCTTCTTATGGGACCCCTAACAGTGAGAGTTGGGGGAGGGGGCTGCCTCTGACTATTTTGCTTGCTTTTGGGACTTTTTCCTCCTAATGGGTTGCCTTATCCAGCCTTAGTACAAGGGGAGGAGCCTAGTCTTACTACAACTTGGTATGCCATGTTTGGTTGATATCCATGGGAGGCCCTTTCTGAGAAAAAAATGAATGAGACTGGGAAGAGAGCAAGGAGGAGTGTGGTGATATTTTAATTGTGCTGAAATGTGATTTTATTTGTATGTTAATAAATAAAGTTTGCCTGGAGATCAGAGGTCATTAGCGAGCCAGAACCAGGAATAGAAGTCAGGTGGTGGTAGCCCACACCCTTAATCTGATCACATGACAGGCAGAGTATCTGTGTGGTCAAGGACACAGCCAAGCATGGTGACCCTTGAGTCTTTAATCCCAGTACCAACCATAGAGACCAGGAGGTCTGTATAGATAGGCAGTGACGAAGAAGTCATGTGGCTGGGCTTAGAGTCAATGAGAAGTCAGAACAGAAAAGCAATAAAACACAAGACACACAGGAAGAAGGTCTCTGTCTGAGGGGAAGGACGACAGCGAGTGGTAAGGTAAAGGTAGTCATGGCTCTTGCTCTGATCTCTTAGGCTTTAACTCTGTATTTGACTCTGTGTTTCTTATTTAATAAGACCACTTAGAAATTAGTCTTCAGAGGAGAAACTGCTATTGGGATATAATACATGAGAGAATAAAATTTTTTTAATGCTATGAAATGATTTAAATTTCATGTCAGAAATTCCAGTATTTCAAATGATTTCCCAATTCACAATTGTAGTTGTTGTTTCTTTCCTCTTTTGGCTTTTGGAAGGCCCACCACTCAGCTCCCAATAATCACACAGAGGCTTAGTCTTTCTTATGAATACCCAGCCTTAACTTGGCTTGTTTCTAGTCAGCTTTCCTTAAGTTAAACTATCCCATCTACCTTTTGCCTCTGGGCTTTTATCTTTCTCTATTCTATGTACCTTTCTTTACTTCTTATTCTGTGGCTTGCTGTGTAGCTTGGTGACTGGCCCCTGGCGTCTTCTCTCCATCTTCTCCTCTCCCCATTCCCCGTTTTTTTCTTCTATTTCTTCTCTCTGCCTGGCAGCCCCACATATCTTTTCTCCTGCCTAGCTATTGACCATTCAGCTCCTTATTAGACCACCAGGTATTTTAGACAGACAAACTAACACAGCTTCACAGAATTAAACAAAGGCAACATAAAAGAATGCAATACACCTTTGCATCATTAAACAAATGTTCCACAGCATAAACAAATGTAACACATCTTCAACTAATATTCCACAACACACAGTCTTTAAGTTTTGTAGAATTAAAAGTGACAAACAACGTTGGCTCGCTCGGGGAAACTGTTAACATACACCTTGTTTTATGTAGATTAGGGAGTGGGAGTGTGGGGGACCAAAAGAGACTCTGAAGTTCATACCTCAGAGCACAGCAATGCAAGCCACTTTATGTGACTTTAGGACTTGTGACAATAGTTCTTACAAACCTCTGCCTGGGCTTTGGCAGTATCAGTGAAACAGGAAACGTGGACTTCATTTACCAACACTTATGGGGAGGACACAAGGTTTACTGAACAGTGGGTTGACTGTGCTTTGGATGGGGAAACATCAGAAAGTTCTCTGTGTATAGAAACTGTAAAAGAAGTGAGGTTTAACCAAAGGTAACACAACTTTAGATGATATGAACATCCTATTTTGTGGCAACCTTCAGATACTTAATTGAAATCACTCTCAGTTGCAAGTTTAATGAAACAGTTTTTCAATTACAAATTCATATCAAAGGAAGACTTTACAACTGTATTACTGAAACAAATATTTAATAAATACGTTAGTAGATGAAAAACAGGAGGAGGAGTGGAAAGAGAGTACCTACCTTCCAGTGACACATTGATTGAGTTCTCTGTGGGCTTTCATTTATGTTCATGTACAGTAGCTGGCTCAGGGTGGATCTATAATGGACTTCAAACTAATTTAAGGCAACTTTGTTACATGTGCAAATGTAAAACACACCAGATAAAATTATTTGCTTAGGCAAACCTACACAGTGGAAAGTGCAGACAGTTTTCACCGAGAATTTTAAATACATGTGTATGATGTGGACTTTATTTAATGTGCCTTTCTAAAAGGTGAGTAAAACAGGGTATTCATGACTAAGCCTACTGAGCACTTACCAGTTTTGTAAGATGCATTATCTTGGAACATGGTCAAATCTCTGGCATCCTGTAGGCAGAAGGAGATGGCTTGGTAGATGGGGTGCTTACTGTACCAGCATCACAACCTGACATAGATCAGCAGCACTAGCACTAAAGTACAGGTGCAGCAGGGTGTGTCTACCATCCAGAGCTGGGAAGACAGATAGGCAGATCCGTAGAGCTCACTCATACTGTCCTAACTAAGTGGCAGTGCTCACAGGTTCATTTGAGACCCCAGAGCAAAACAAACAAACAAGGAGAAATTTTTAAAAAGACATTTGAGGTTGACTTCTAGTCTCCATATGCCTATGTTCACATCCTCACTTGAACCCACATGTACACATGCATTTGCAAAGGAACATGTATGGACAACATGAACACACTACACAAATGTGACAGAAAGTTATTGCGCAAACAAAATATCTGTTTTTAAAGGGTACAAAGTTGATTTTCTCAATTAATCTCTCCAATGAGACTTTTGAAAAAGAGTATGGTCCAATAATCGCCTGTCCCGTAGTGTAGAAAATAGTGACCAAAAAAAAAAAAAAAAACAAAAAGCAAAAAAACCCTGCTAATTTTTGTTAAGCACTCTGTCTATAGATCAAAAGATAACCTCAACCTACCAAACGTGGAAAGCAATTGTATTAAGACCACTTTGAACTTATTTGTTTAAAGCATTTCTTTTAATTCGAGGAGAGGTATAAAGACTGATGAGTTAACTTGAATAGAGACATATATTGTCTACTACATACAAAGTGTCATGTCTACAGGTGGGTCACAAGAGGAAAATAAGCCCCGTTTTCTTTGAGACTTGCAAGTTTCCACACATATGAGCAAGTCACTTTACTTGAATGTAATTGTTGACATTGTTTTCAGTCCTCTCATGTAGGGCAGAAACTAGAATTATCCTGCAAGTGTGATGTGCTACGTGACAACAGATGATGGGAAGTCAAGCTCCCTTTTAAGTCATACTTATAAAAAAAAAAAAAAAGGGTTGCCGGGCATTGGTGGCGCACGCCTTTAATCCCAGCACTCGGGAGGCAGAGGCAGGCGGATCTCTGTGAGTTCGAGGCCAGCCTGGGCTACCAAGTGAGCTCCAGGAAAGGTGCAAAGCTGCACAGAGAAACCCTGTCTCGAAAAACCAAAAAAAAAAAAAGGACTATTCCATGTTCTATATCATTCCCTCACTTTCCACTCCATTCCTGAACAGTCTTGTCCTTTCCTGTAGTATTAAATAACATTTATAAACCAACAAGTCCCAAATTTCTGTTTGCATCCAAGACTTCTTTTTCCTCTGAGCTTCAGGTTCATATAGCTGACTCTGTTTAATGTCTTCACTTGACTATCTCGTAGGCATATCAAATTAAATGTCTTCATCAGTCATGGTTCTTAGTCAAAAGCATCAGACATAGATGCTGGAAGAGAAAAATATACTGTTGGAGAGATACTGAGAAACTCACAGAATTGTGACCACATTTCTTGAAGAATATAATGAATACCACATAACATATCACTGTTAAATGGCTACCACAATGTAAGTTTTCTCACAAAAAAATCTAAATAGTAAATATTTTAGGTATTGTGGCTATATACACACTTTGTTTCATTTTTACATCTTATAAAAATAAGGAAACCATTTTTTGCTTATGTGTCCTGTGAAATAAATAAAAATGGCATTCAGGGATACAGTTTTCAACTTCTGGTTATGGACAATGCTATTATCATGAATTAATTTTCAGTTATACTCTAAAAGCTCAATGATAACTGATCTCCTTACTTCTTTATCTTTCTTCTATCTATTCAGAGAAAATCATTATGAGTGGTCTTTTGAAAGTTTAAATGTGATAGGGCCACTTGTTTCTTAATGGTGCTCACAGATTGCTGGCAATAACTTTATATAGAAATGGAGGTGGCTTTGAGCCACCCCTAAGACTTCTAGTCTTCTTTGGAATCCTGATGCACTGTTCACATGGCTGAACAAGCATGGCCTTTTGAGTAGGCCAGCCTTTCTTCCTTCCTATGGACGTCACTCTCTGTCCTAGTTCACACTTTTCTCACACAGTCCTCCTTCACTGGAAATCATTGTCTCATTTTTTCCTCCATTTTTGAAGGCTGAGTGCCACTTGTTTTTTTTCTGACTACTCCAACCAAAATCAAGTTACTCTTCCTTTCAATCCAAAAGCACCCTGCTATATTTCTGCACAGTCTTTTGCTCAGTCTACAACTTCTTAATTGACTCTTTGTAAAGCTTGTCTGCTCCTCTAGAATGTAAATTTCAAGAAAAAGACAAAGTTGGATTCTTTCCTTGCTATAAATTTTATGGGAAACGTCTTATCATTTCCCCAAAGAATTATCAGTTGAATGAAAAACTAAAGGGATATATCATCCCAGCTGGAGAAGTTCAGGAAAACAATCTCTGGGCTTGTATAATTTAAGAATACAAAGAATTTAGAAAGGCGACTTAGTAGAGTTTTAGATAGAATCCTGGGACCTCAAAGAGTGAGCTGTACAAAGCACTGAGTTATATGGTAATCAAAGGATAGATAAGAATATTATTTAGAAAACTGGGTGGGAAGCAAATTGTAGACCATCTTGGATGCTGAGATGAGAGACATACTTTATCTTAATTGCCTAATGGGCTATTCCTCTATGGTGTTCTGTGAGCTTTTAATGTCTTTAAATCAGTGTAACTCTGCAAGGGAAGGCTGCTGTTATAGAATGAATCTAAGCTGAACCTCAGCATTCCTCCCTTCTGATGCTCAAATTCTTCTGTCCCTTCTGCCCACTGAGTTTGTTTCTAACCAGCCAGTGTGGCAAGGGTAATGGGAAGTCTGGCACACTACTCCCACAAAGGAACTTCCTCTTTCACTGATTTTGATAATACAAGTCGATTATGTCGGTGAGACCCATGAAGCAAGGTACTGAATTCTGCCAACAAACATGTGAGATCAGAATCCTCCTAGTCTTGAAAAGAGATCTCAACCCCTAGTGGAAGCTTGTTTGCAGTCTCGCAGAAACTGAACCAACCAGAGAGGTTTCTGATCGATAGACATCATGAGGGAACAAAGCCACTGTTTTAAGATCCAGGTGTATAATAACCTAGTAATAGATACTGAAGATAAGTATTAGGATTTAATTATTTCTCCTATCCTCAATTTATTTGTTCAGTTCCTCACTCCTCATATCTCAGAACATGGCTATATCCAAAGACAGGTTTTAATAAACATGGTAAGTTTCAGTGAAGATACATAGTACTGGTACTATGTCTTAGTTACTTTTCCATTGCCATGAGAAACACCATGACAAATATATAAAAGAAATAATTTCATGTGGGGGCTCAGGGTTCCATAGGGTTAGAGTTCATGATCATCATGACAGGGGCATGGTAGCAGGCTAACACACATGGGACTGAAGCAGTAGCTGAAAGCTTACATCTGATTCACAAGTACCGGACTAAGAGAGAGAAAAAGAGAGCTCACTCAGACTGACATGGACTTTTGAAACCTTAAAGCACATCCCCATCGATGTACCTCCTCCAATAAGGCCATACTTCTTATCCCTACACAAACACCTCTACAAAGCTTTTGAATATACGAATCTATGGCGGCTATTCAAATCAACACACATTATTATAAAAAAAAAGGGAATTTAGACGTAGACATCTAGGGAAAACAGAGGTTGTAAAGACTCCTAGAGACGTGGCTCTTGCGTGGTAGATCTGGAGCAGAACTCTCTCATGGAACCACCAGAAAAAAACAACCTTTCCCTCATCATGTCCTTAGATTTCTAAGACAAACCCCTGTTGGTTTCACCATGTGGTCAGTGATAAGTTACAGAACTGTTAGAAAGCTTACACACTGCATTATGCAACCTTTTCTTTTAAAGAAGATTATGACTACCTAAAGGCTGCTAGCAATTTGAAGCAACTAGCTAAAGCAACAGAGTCGCACTGTAGAAGTGGCAGGCTGTTAAACAAGAGCAGGGCATTACCAAAACAAGTTAGTCAAGTTTATTTTTATTAAACTTATTTTTAACATCTTTATGAAGGAAAATGCTTCATACTGAGCATCCTTTCCTCAGCACCTCCATCCTCTGTTTCCTTGTCTAAGCTTCCTACCAGTAGTCACCCTTTCTCACCTCGACAGTTTTTCTTCTATATTCATGTCTAATACATACATATAACTTCATATATCTCTATAAAAATTTAGGAACCATAAATCAGAGAAAACATGCCATCTGTCCTCCTGAGGCTGGCTTAATTTAATTATCTCTACTTGTGCACATTTTCCTACAAATGAAACAATATCCTTCTGTTTATGGTTGAAATACACACATGCACACACAGAGAGGGTGGCATTGTTTTTCCTTATCCATTCTTCAGTTAACAGATGCCTAGGCTGCTGCATGATGATGCTATCGTGAGCCCTGCAGCAGTAAACACTGATGCACGAATAGCTTTGTGCTGTGTTGACTTGGCATCCTTTGGATAAACATCCAGGAGTGGTGGAACAAATTCCTATGGAAGATCTATTTTTAACTTTTGGAGAAATGTCCATATTGATTTCCATAGTGACTGGATTAGTTTACGTTCCTACAAGCAGTGTATGATGTCTTCCTTGTCAGTAATTTTTATCACTTACTTTCTGAATGAAGGGAGACAGGCATTTTTATTTATTAACTTTTGTTAATGATTAGGTTATAATAATTTCTTCTTGCTTTTGTTTAATGTTTTACATGTATGGGTGTTTTGCTTGCATGCTTGTCCATATATCACCTGTCTGTCTACCTGGTATCCATGCAGACCAGAAAACGATGTCAGATCTCTTAAAACTGGAGTTGCAGACTATTATTAGCTGCCTGTGGGTACTGAGAATCAAATCTGGGTCCCTTGGAAAAGCAGACTGAGATATTAATGGCTGAGCCAACTTTCCAACCCCCACTCTGCTTTTATAATTAGGTTTTAGATGTGTTTCTCTTAAAAGATTTAGAATTTTTCATTTCTCAGCCCTCTATCCAATACGTTGAGACATTCTATAATAATACTCTCACAATTTAAATATGTTTCTGTACTGGTTATTTCCTATATTATTTAAAAATCAACAATAAAAACTTAGGTAAATTGTTCATAACTTGCTACCTATGGTAAAATGCAGCCATTCTCAACAGTTGAGATGACTGCTTTCTTCAGAGTGACTATCTGTGTGTGTGTGTATACAAAGTTGGGAGCACAGATATTTTAAAAATGCAATGAACTATTTCTCAAGACATTATTTATTGGACTTGGCAATATCACTCTGTGGTCTGATGTTTGGAGAAACTTGATTGAAATGATTGCAAATAGCTTTCTGTTTTCCATTCATTTCGGTTCAGATCAGGGTTGTGTATTCTCTTACGTATAATAAATGTCAAAGTACTCGTGGGTGGTTTTCAGACAGTGAATGTGGTTTTTCAGCTACTAATTGCCAAGTTGGGGTTGCACAATCAGACTTCTGAGACAGGGTTCTCTGAAGCTTTGATCATGTCTCTTTTAGCTAAATGTGTTTGGAATGAGTTTAGAAGCAGTCATTGCTTGCTGGGGGTTCCTCTCCATCTCCCTGACAGTCATTCTCTCCTCCTTTGATTTGGTTCTTTCTGTGAGCCTCCTACATCAAGTTCATGGCGTCCTTTGTTTGACCTCTGGTTGGTCCTTAATCTTGATTATCTACTGGTACCAATTCATAGGTTGTACCGATTTGAGGTGTTATTTGATAAGGGAGGACAATACTTTGTCTTCAAGTGCTTTCCCAGGAAAAAGTCTATTCTCTGTGCCAAATTCCTCACCATAAGTCTTTAAGCTATAACAAATAAGGTTTCCATATTTATCAGTTTCCTAAAGTAATTCTCATCAGATTCAACACTGATTCTCTTACTGCCAAATACAGTAGAGTCCTTTCTGTACTCACTGCAACTGGAGCCTTTAAGCCATGTATATGTCAGAACTATTAGAGATCCTTGGCCTTTTGTATGCCCTTTGTCCCTCCTTTTAACTCACTAAACCTTCACAGGGTCCACGGTATGCTCTTCATTCTTTGATTATTCTTTAACTATTAGTGTGCCTTACATTTTCTCTCCTAAGTTTCTCTTTTCTATGGTCTGCTGAATGATCTCATTCAATCCTATTAGCCCAAAGACAATATGATGATTACACAATTTCTACAATTAGTTTTCCTTCAGCTTAGGCTCTTATACTAAACTCTAGGCCTGCATACAAAACTGTCCAGAGAGGAAATGAGTGACTCTGTATGTGGTGGTATTGTGTTCCCCAAAATATTGTGCACCCTAATAAATTTATCTGGGGTCAGAGAACAGAACAGCCACTAAATACAGAGGCCAGAAAATGGTGGCACTCACACCTTTAATCCTAGCATTCCAGAGGCAGAGATCTACCTGGATCTCTGTGTGTTCAAGGATACAGCCAAGCATGGTGACTCGTGCCTTTAATCCCAGGGAGTGGTGGTAGAAAGCAGAAAGGTATATAAAACACGAAGAGCAGAAACTAGAAGCTTTTAGCTGGTTAAGCTTTTAGGCTTTTGAGCAGCAGTTCAGCTGAGTGCCATTTGGATAAGGACACAGAGGCTTCCAGTCTGAGGAAACAGGATCAGCTGAGGAACTGGCGAGGTGAGGTAGCTGTGGCTTGTTCTGCTTCTCTGATCTTCCAGCATTCACCTCAATAACTGGCCTCAGGTTTGATCTTATTAATAAGACCTTTGAAGATTCCTGCTACACTCTGTATGTCAAATAGCTATTCTCCTGAAGTTTCTACTCTATGCCTTTAAGTCAGTGTTGGAGAGCTAAATTTCCTTCGTAATAGTTACCTTATCATTGCAATTAATAGTACCAGCAATCTTAAAGACTGAGGAAGCAATCAATTCCAAGCTCCTGCATCTAATCAATGACCTGAAGATCCTACCAAGTGCAGTTCTATGTTATCTCAGCAATGTCCTACCCTAAACTCTCATCCTGATTTACCCAGATGACTTTGCTTTTCACATTTTGATGTATTTATTTCTGCTGTGTCTAGTCTCATTCCGTTTTATTTTTCTCCTATTGCTTCCTCATAGTCTTCCTAAAAGTCGATGTTTATCATGTTGTTATACTGCCCATATAATACCATTTAAAAATAACAAAATTTTATTCACTATTCAGTGTTCAACTCCTCTCTTGACCATGTTTATTCCTATGTGATCTACCTTCCATCCATACAAATACATTTTCCCGTCTCTACTATTCCTCTAATTATTTGATTTGCTAGAACAACCTATATCCCTGAGATGTCTGGTTTTCTGTCATTGCCTGAGTTCCCTAACTCAGTGCATTTCCTCTATTCGACAGCTTCTCCCCAAGCACTGGTTTACACTAATCACTTCTTCTCTGTCTCCACTTAATATTAGGTTATAATATGTTAATCACTCAAATAAAGTGCTTCTAAATGCCAAGCATGACCTTGAAGATTAAAAATCCAGTCTGTTGCCATGCTCCTACTCCATTGTGTAATCAAAATCTCTAAAATGAGACCCTGGATTTGGTACTTCAACAATGTTCCTAGATTATTCTCCAACTCCTGAAAGCTATACGTCCACTGCTCTGTCAAAGTCTTTGTTGAAATGTTTATAACCATTAAAGGCTCAGACACAGGTGACAGAAGCCTGTTAAGAAGATAACCTGAGGGAGGAAGAGCCAGGCAGATCTCTGTGAGTTCGAGGCCAGCCTGGTCTACAGAGCAAGATCCAGGACAGGCGCAAAGCTGCACTGAGAAACCCTGTCTTGAAAAAACAAAACAAAACAAAACAAAACAAAAAACAAAAAAAAAAGAAGATAACCTGAAAGACAAGAGATGCTTTTAGGGCCTGGCTTCTTTCTGTGATCAAGAGATGAAATGCTATATAAAGAAGGAAATGAAATGACTGATGTATGAAGCATGAGTCCTTTCTCCTCTAACAAAACTGCAGTGTACTCTTGTTGTGTTAGAGCAGGCAAAGCAGGTTGCTATGAGACCTGTGTTCTTCTTGAAAAAGGGAAATAAAACAATTTCCCTCTGTGATGTAGAGGTAGAACTGTGACCCAAAGAGAAGTAGGTGACTAGATCCTGTACAAGGATTGAGGTGTCGGATGCCCCCTTCAGAGTTCTGCCTGTGTGCATACGTGGGGACAATAAGATGCTGTTTCCCCTTAAAAGTGAAAAACAAAGGAAAAAAGTGTTACTTTCTTAAATGTTCACTGTATAATGTGAGGAAGTTCCTCTCAAATTCTTCCCTGCATTGTGATGGAAAGTACTTACAAACAATAAATTTAAAATGAAAAGGTAAATTAAGCAAGAAAGAAAATGAAACTAAATGGCAAGGAGAGCTTATTAAAATGATACTAACTATATAATAACATTTATATCCATTTCACTTAGTAAGCATAAATTATTTGAAGAGAAAAATGCTATCTTATTTTGTGTTAAATGTGCATGTTCGTGTATGTGGGAGTACATGTACGTTCCGGTGCAGGTGTGTGTGTGTGTGTGTG
>CABHPH010177747.1:0-46128 GCA_902168325.1 Peromyscus nudipes | reverse complement strand
TTTTCTATGTGGGATCTGAGAATAAAACTCAGGCTTCATCTTGACGGAGCTATCTCCCCAGCCCAATGTCTTACTTTTGAGGAAGTAAAAGGAGTACTTCTTGGCACATGAAATTCAGTCAAGAAAAACTTTGAAATGAATGGGCAGGAAGACTTCTCAACTGGCAAGAATCATAAAATTATATATAACTGCAAAAAAATGTTTCTGTAGCAAGATAATCTGTTAGCTAATTTGCATATTGTACTTGAAAATCCACACATTGTGTCCTGTTTAATTGAGTTATTCCATTACTGCTTTTAAGATTCACAGCCACATGATGCTCTGAGTGTCCTTCAACACTGAAGCAGTAAAAAGGAAATACCAGTGCCTTCCCATGCCTGCAAAGAGAGGGTGGCTCACCTGCTGTGTGGTCACATAGCTACAGCTTTCTGCTTCTATTATATTGTGTTCAATGATCTCAAATGTGTCTATTCATGCACTAAATGGTCTCTGTAAAATAATTTGCTTAATGAACACACAATAATGCTGAAGTTTGTAATTTTGAAAATAGGTACAATTTAAAAATTAACTAATGCTAATACTGCATAGGTTAATAATAAAATTACAATTTTCAGTCTCTTCTCCAGGGCCTGTCCATGGGCATTTATGTTCTGATCAAATCACCAAAACATACTGTGATATAGTGGTGATTTATAGAAATGAAATTTTCTCCAAAGTAATTTAAATAAAATTTTCTACAAAAAAACTGCATAGCAAAGTACATTTTCTGCTACTTTATATATATTTTTCTTAATACTAGTATATCAAGTGTTTTTCTTCTCATTCACTGCCTCCCCTGACCCTTAGCTCACCAAGGCAGAGATGTATTCTGTTTTTATTAATGACACCATGAAAAAATAATACATGTAGAGAGGAGGGGAATGTGCTGGGGAGGAGCAGAATCAGTCATGGATATGATCAAGGTAGATATCTATGTCTGAAACTCTCAATGAATAAATAAAAACTATTGTTCAAAACAAACAACTATGACCAAGGTGAAATTCACAAAAAGCCATCTGAGCTCTGGAAACAAAAACTTTAATGGAATATTGTTTCTTTGTGTATTAAGTTCAAGGAGTGTCTGGACCACTCTAAAAGCAGTATTTGTTAAACATTTGTAGAAATAGGAAATAACTGACCATTGAAAATGACTTTGGCAATATAGACCCATTTCCCAGTGCAGGCCTGCCACTGAGGATCTATCAGACTTGGCAGGGGCCACTTCCTCCTGTAAACTCCTCTCCATGCATCTTACCATCAGCTCTGGAGTCAGCCCTGTCTGTCCCCTGGAATGGAGGCTAGTCACAACCACCCACATTCCAAGTAATAGCTTTGATACCAGAGACCTAACTGTAGCCCAACCAAAGACTGACTCAGCTGTGGACCAGGGCAGTACTACCTGTCCAGGGACCAAGCACAGATTATCCCCTCTTGCTCTTCCAATATGATGCCCACTAACTCTGCTCCTGAACTATAAAATGGAAGCTGCCTGTGACCCAGCTCTACCTGCCCAGGTATTCTAAAGGAACTCTTACTTTGTAAGAACCTAGTGGAAATAGTGTTCACCTATATAAAGAATGCAGTTTGTGAAGACTGGAAGAGAGGATTGTTTCTTCACATAGACAGACACACATCACATCACAAACCCACATAGTCACAAATGTACACATACACACACACACACACACACACACACATACACACACTTAGGCATGATGAAGAATTGGACAAAGTGAATGCTTCTCTTGGCAACAATGATAGGTACAGTTTAAAAAAAATCCTTCAAGAGAGGGAAAAAACACCTCAAAATGCTCTTCTTAAATAAACTCAATGAGCCACAAAAATGCAGGTATATATCAACTCCAGATAGAAAAAATAATTACTGAATAAACCGTGAGGTTTACTGAGTAGAAATTACAAGACACTCACTCCCCAGTGCTCCCTGTACTTGCTGTGTAAAGCCATTTCCTACACAGACATTTACCTTTGCCTTTCCTATCATTTCCATTTCTGCTATGTCATTCCATAACTTCAGTCTCAGTTCCTTTTGCTTTTACTTGATAGCCTCTATATGTTCAGTAAGAAACTTTCACCTAAGAATGAATTGGACTTCTGCCAATCCTCTACTCAAATTGTCTGAGAGAGTATTACACCTTGGCATTCCTATACAGTAGAATAACTTCAGTGTGCTATGGACACATAACAATATGATCGTTATGTGTCTTACTGAAGATTTTTTTCCATGTAATGAGTTTTGCTGAAAGGTCTGCATATTTTTACCATTCATGGGTTTTGACTAGTTTTCCTGAAGTTGCCATGTGCCTGTATACCACCATTCAGAGGTGCAGGATTTATTAGGTACCAATCCTCATCTCAGTTTCAGGCAAAGGAAACACAGAAGTTATAGTTGAGCTATTATGAAGAAGAGGACACAATGGAAAGGTGGCCAGCAATTTTCAGCAATGAATTCTGGACAATGAAAACAATACAGAGCACCAACAGTGACCTAATTTCCAGGGACCAGTTATAAACACACACCATCCCTGTCATCCCAGTCAACAGCCAGTCACCATAGACATCATGTACCTGCCCCCTCCACTCCTACCCCATGAGAAGAACAAATGTCTTCACACTGACTCTGTTGTCAGTAATGATGCATTCAACCTTAGCTTCTCTGGAGAAATAATGAGATAATAAGTAAGCAGTGGATAGAAAAATTGGCAAGAGCTATGGTAATTGCTATAATCAAAACAAAAGATGCTTCTGATTGCTTCATGTTTAGCTGTTCCAGGTTGCTTTGTTTCTAATCCTGGCTTCTCAGAAAAGCTACCCCTCCTTACAGTGCCTTTCAGATGACACTGTGACACAGGTTTCATTTATTTCTCAAACTTGGACAGAGTGTGAGACGTGGTAAAACTAATACAAACCTACATGTGTGACTTCAGAATGATGGCACAGAAAGGGTGGGACCTTTTGCCTTAACTCACTGTAGAAATTGTTTTGTAATCCTCTGTAGATATCATAAATGATTACTTCACAGAAACACAAAAAGTATTATCACTAATAGTCATTTTTGGAACTAATTTTATCATTTACGTTTCACTGGGTAAAAGCAAAATTATATTATGCACATATGTATACATATATAAATATATGTGTGTGTTCATATTTATTGACTTTTTCTAGCAGATAGTCGGTATAGTCATGGAATCTCATTTATTTTTCATTTCCTTCACAATTATCTATGAGCAAACTGACATTTTCTAACATCAGAAATTTATATTTAAATACAATGAGAAATATATACTCTGTATGTGTGATATACAAATATATAGTAAATAAACATTCCAATATGTTTTATTGATATATTTTAATCAGCTAATTTTTATTCTTACTACCTATCTCACACCCTAAGCAGTAAATAATCCCCTACCATCCTCCAGGTCATGTAACAGTATTGCTCATTTAGAAATGATGGTTTTTGATTCCTGACTCAGTCCTAGAAGGACAAAGATCTGTGGCTGTGATGTGGGTTAGGCATGTACCTACTCTTAGTTGAAAGCACAGAATCTATCATTTCTTCCTAGCCTCTCTGAGGTCTTGGGTTGGAACCCTAGCACCACAAAACAAAAGAAACAAAATTAAAGTTCTTTTCTTTGTGATCTTATAACAACAGAAACAATATTGTGGGGAGGGCAGCATTATATTTCACGCTGGAGTAGGTTTTCTAGAAATGGCCCCTGAGCAGAGGAACCCAATATTTGGTAACCAGTAGCTGGAGGCTGATGCTGAGCAAAGTGCTCCACAGTCACTTAGTCTTTACAAGTCTAGGAGAAAGAGTGTACACTACGCACAGATGATGCAATGAGGTCTTGGAAGACTCAGAGAAGCTCAGGGACTAACCACTGACACAGTGCTAGGCCAAGGCCAAGACTGCAAATCCCATGCATTTCAACCGCGGAATGCACAATTCACAGATAATTAGCATTCTCCCTCTCTCCTCTGCATCTATGATCTTAAGCCCCAGAAAAATTAATGTTTAGCAGCCCCTGGAGCAAAGAGTTAACGGTGTTAAAATGAAGACTCTTGTAGGTAAGGCTCATTTTGGAGGCTTCATTACCATGGATTTCACTCTAAAACCATGAAATACAAGTTTCCCACCTGACAGAGTTCACAGTAAGGAACACACCAAAGCCAATTGGGTTTACAGCCTAGTTTCCCTTGTACCATAAAGGAGCCACATGATAGCTATGTTCAAGGAAGTATAATTAAAAGTCATTGCCACCTTCAGGGAAACTTTTCTAACTTTCTGATGAAATTATATTATACCAAAATGCCATTGTGAAGTCCAGAAATTTATGTCGTACAAAGCAAAGATAAAAGTGCACAAAATAATGTTAAGGAACAGTTTCAATGCTCTATCAAAAGCACATTAATCAAAATATACATCACGTTTTTAATTCAATGGCAGATTTTAAAAAAAGGTTGAATCTTTGGATGAAAACAAAGAAATTTATATTGTTTTAGACTAAGATTATTTCAATGCTACCATCACACAATTATAATATTTATGACATAAAGTGATAAAATACAAAAACAATAACCCTAATTTGTGCCTTAAAAATCAGGAGGGAAATGATTCAAAAGCAGATAGAAGTAAGGAATTGGCGTGAAAATAAAAAAAAATAGAAAAGAGTAAAATAATGAAAGAAATCAATGGTAACTGTGATCAGACCAAAAAAATCACCTCTATGATACATGGCTGATTCATCATCTAAAAATCAATCATTTTGTGGGTCAGTTCTGTAGAAGAGAAGACAGAAAACATTCAATCAGCTCAGTAGATGGAGAAAAGCTTTTTGCAAGTGAGTGGTCATCCTGATTGAAGTTCTCAGTGTGGAGGGAGCCTGGAAACTCTGCGTCTAAGATCATACTCACTGGTGGATGACACAGTGCTCTCCTGAGACAAATGGCAAGGCAAGGATGGCTGTTCTCGACTCTTGTCAGATTCCATTCAGGGTTCTCATCTGTGCAATCAGGTCAGCAAAAGAAACAAAATGTATTCAATCAAATTGGAAAGGAAAAAGTAAATATCTTGTCAAGTAACTTGATCCTGTGTATCAAAAAACAATAAAATCCATGCCAAACAAATTTTCAGAATACCTACTGAGGAGCTGTGGGATACTTCAGTGGATAAGAACACACCCTGTATAATCTTGACAACTTGAGTTTGGTCCTCAGAACTCATGTGAAAATATGAGATGGGGTAGGTCTCCTGCTGACTGTGTGCAGTATTTCTATGTGTGTGTGAGTGGGAGACAGGAGAACCCACAGGGAGCTTGAAAAGCAGCACAGTGGAACAAAAACAAGAGAGCCTCTGCCTTAAGAACAAGATGAGGAGGACCACTCCCTGAAAGTGTCCTGTGAATTCATACTCAGGTGTTGGAATGCATAACTGCACATGTGTGTGCACACACAGATACACTGAATAAATAAATATGTATTTAATACCTAGTAACACAAATAAGCATATTCATTTTGAACAAGGTTTTATAGGATCCAAAATCCATTACAGAAAGGAAGAAAGTGTTAAGTCCTCAAATAGACTGTTTACCTTGTTTACATGAAGCCTTAGTCCTTAGGTTATTTCGGTAAATAAGACTTATAGATTTATAGTCACCTATGCTTGTCATCTCTATAGTTACATTAGTTAGGTTATCCAGATTAACAATGCATAGGTCAGATGGACAGGTAATCTTCAAACACTTCATAGACCTAGAGAATATGGCATTTAAATAACTTAAAATTCTGTTGACGTGAGAGACACATTTGCTCCTGGCAGCACCAATTTGATCCCGACAAAATGTTGGGCTTCTAAGACATTTCCATTTGGAAGTTTGTCTTCTTGGCACAAAATGGCCTACTGGGCAAAGAACTGCCCTTGCCTCGACTGCTGACAGTACGAATGCAATGCTGTCCTTTCTGGACAAGCGGGACACAAGGAAAGCGACCACTGTACTCTGCCAAGACAGGGTAAGATGGTCTTTCAGAATTCCTGCTTCTGAAAATGGTCTGTCAGATACTATAGGCCTGTAGCCAATTTGAATGCACCAACAATGCTGAGAAACATTAGGTGACTGTCCAGGCTGCCAGCTGTCTTGGTCTACTCTTGCAAGATTCCTGAAAGTTGCTTGCATCTGTCTACCATTTCTCAGGTACCATTATATTCCTTCTCAGGTCTTTGATGGGATTAAAGACTAGCAGTTACAGTTTTATAGTTACAACTTATATATATATTATATATATAATATATATATAATATCTTAGATAGAACATATTAATTCAGGTTCTTTAGGATAGGACACCTTTTGGAATGATCTTTGTAACATGCCATTTACCTATGCTCTAGACTTCTCTGGATTTTAGCATGTGTTTCTTGCTTGATATTGTTCACATTGGTTGTAGTTCCATCTTATCTAGGTCATTATCCCTCATTATTCCTGGACAATATTTCATAACCATTCCTTTGTATATAGTCTTGTATTAGGTTAGAACAAAAAGGGGGAGATGTAGTGGGTAGCCATTCCAGCTTTGATCTGGAAGTTCCAACCCCCATTGAGGCTTTGGTAACTGTCACGCCTACAAGGTGGGGCCAAGAGAGGACCCTGAAGACCCGAGATCCGGATGGGCCAGCTCTCTCTGTTCCTGGACCCTGGACGGTGGAGGCTGACCAAGCAGAGCTCCAGAGAACACCGCTGGACTGCGATACACCTTCTCCAGACCCCGTGACCTACCTATCCCTTCATTTTTAAGTTATGCTACTAATAAACTTTCCTTTTAACTACATGGAGTGGCCTTAATAATTTCACCAATACACAATAAATTAAACAAATGCAGTGATAGCACATGTCCATGGATTGGAAAACTCAGTGTCATTAATGTGGTTTCTCAAACTGAACTAAAGATAACTACAGTTATTAATGAAACCCAAACGGATGCATTTGATTTAAAAAAAAAATAAGCCTGACTCTAAAACACATGTGGAAATGCAAAGTTTTTAAAAGAGTGAAAATGATTTTGGAGTCAAACTCATAGGAAATAAATGTTCCAATTTCAAAACTTTATAAGCTGCGGTCATCACAGATGGTGCTGGCAAGGGACAGACAGAGATCAACGAAACAGAATCGCGTCCAGAAATAAACCCTCATGTTTATGGTCAATTGATCTTGCACAAATGTGCCAAGGGAATCAATGGGAAAAGGATAGTCAGTTTGATATCCAAGACTATAAATTAAAACCTTCCTGCACACCGTATGCAGTAATTAACTCACAGTAGATAATGTACCTAAGTGTAAGAGGAGAAAGTACAAGCCTGTGCATAAAACATACAAACCATCTTTATGACCTTCAGTTCCATGTAGAGTTCTTAATAATATTTCACAAATACATTAAACAAATTTAAAACTCACCAATTAAAATTTGAAATTTTCCATTTCAAAAAAATACTATTAAGATATAAAATAAGTATAGATTGGATGAGAATCATTGCAAATCATATCTTTGAACTAAAAATCCTTCAAAATATGAAGACACATTATCCAATTTAAAAATAAGAAAAAGGCTTGAATAAGCATTTGACTAAAAATAAGGCCATGGTCAGTAAGCACATAAGAAGATGGTAAGCCACACTCATCATTAGAAGAATACAAACTTTAAAATTTAAATCAACATTCCTTTATATCCACTTACGTGACTATACTCAGACAAAAAATAATAAGGGTTTGGTCAGAGGGACATGGGGCATCCACATCTGTTGCTGAAATGTAAAATGTTATAGCTATTTGGTACAATGTATTGACATTTTGAAAAATACAAACAAATTTGCTATGTGACTCAGAGATATTATTGCAAGGAACCTACAGAAGATATACACAGTAAGACTCTGGTTTAGAGTTCAATATCCATAGCAGCTTAAAAATAGAAAATGCACAAAAAAGTCTCCTTGGAAATGTAGAAGCTATATATCCACAGTTTGGAACATTAACCATAAAAAAGGAGTCACTAACACAAGACACTAACTGGATGAACCTAAAAATCATGATACTAAATGGGAAAAGCCACATGCAAAAGGTTCCTTGTGCAATTTCATTTATAGGAAATGAGTAGACATGGGAAACCTGCATAGAAATAAAAAAAAGATGGTGTTTTTAATATTCAGGGTTAGGAGTAGACACATGGCCTGCAAATTGACATGAGGAATTTTGAGGGTGTGTAGATGATGGAGAAAATCTACTAACAGGTTGTGATGACCATGATTTCTTTCACAACTTTGTAAAATCACTTTACACACACACACACACACACACACACACACACACACACCATGAGTAACCATCAGTTTCACTTCCTTTAAATGTGGGTAGCTACCTGGAGTAACAATAGCCAGACTACTGCTTATGATAACATGTATAAAATTTAATCTGCAAGTTGCCCACAAGTACAGATGCGGGAAGGAACTGGTGGGAGGTGTCTATATCATTATGTTGTCTATAATTTTGCTATTTGTGAAAAGAAATGAATATTCTAGGCTTTTTCAGAAGGTCCTGCTACTTGCTTCATAAACATCGTACAAGGAGACAGGAATTCATAGGTGCACATGCAATGAACAGGTTATTTATGTATATTGCTCCTTGCTCTTGATTGAGAGTGCAGACCAATTGCCAAGCCTGATGATGTTTCTGACTATTATTTGTGATGAACTAGTTGTCGGGGCTATCCAAAGACCTGAAGTTGTTAAATAAGGGAAACTCATTCACAACACTGGCCTGAAATGATAAACTTTTCAGCCCTGAAGTTTTGAGTTCAGAGCAGAGGATCATACTAAGCCAGGTCAGGATATGCAATGGTTCTTCAGAAAACAAGACCAAAGGGTGGAGTACAGTTATCCCTCAGCATCCAGGGAGAATTGGTTCTCTGATTCTCCTTGGTACCAAAATCTATATATGTTTGAGTCTCTTATATAAATTGATGCAGTACTTGCATATGACCTATACATATTCTTCCGTGCATGTTTAAACCATCTTTAAATTTCTTATAATGTCTTTCACAATGAAAATACAATGTAAATAGTTGTTTGAAGAATATTTGGAACAAAAAGAGTGTGTAAAAATTCCTTATAGACACAATTAATTGTCTTATATTTTCCCTTCTCCAAGTATTATAAAACTGAAAATAGTTAAATCCATGCAGACACAACACACAGACATGGACAACCTACAGTAAACAAGGACATTAAGGAACTGATTTTAAGATTTCTCATGGAGATGGGAAGATTTATTAAGTCCAATCTCTCCAAGTTATATGGCTAAATAGTGACTCAGAGAAGATTTCCAGTTTGAGTTTAAAAGTAGTCAACTGACCAAGTCCCCTTATCTTCTGGGACAGCAAGTCTTTGTCTATAAATACTTAATCAGTTTTGGGTGGTGACTACCCATGTAATAGAGGATGATCTGCTTTACCATACATCTAATGATACAAATATTACTGGCATCTAAAGAAATAGCTTCATAGACATATCTAGAATAAGTTTTGATCCAATATTTGAGTGCTATGTCCTCTTCATGTGGCTGCACGATTTAAGTATCACAGGGGCACTGGGTAAGAGTCAAGGACACTGCATTAGTAAGACATCAGGAAGATGTGGCTAGCAAGGGTAAGAACATGGAAATCAAAGGAAAATCACAAACATAGTCCTAGAATAAGCCTGGGGAAAACTGCACAGTGAAGATCTGACAGCAGAATAGGAAAGAACCAAAATGAGTGAAGAAGATAGGTAGCTTAAAAATGGGGCATAGGAAAGTCACAAGCTGGCACCGAAATCTGTTTTTAAAAGATAAATAATATCAAAACCAGGAAAGAATACAGAAGGCAAAAAAAACCCAAAATAATGAAATCCTTAAAAATGAAATGTGTTCAAGCAAAATATGATTGCTTCAGGAGTCCTTGAGCCTAATAGATCTTTCCTGTGAGGCTCTATGTATAAGCTTACTTGTATTCTGCATTACTAATAACAGATCGTGTTAGTATGTGAAAATGATAACTTTAAAAAACATTTTAATTATTTCAAAATTTCCTACAATGCATTTTGATAATACTCATCCCCTCAGTCTTTTCTTAAGTCCTCTCAAATCTCCTTTCACCTTGTGACCCATCCCACACCTCCTAACCCATCCCCACACCTTGTGATCCACCTCCACACCCTCTGACCCACCCCCACAACTTCGACCCGCTCCTACACTTTCTGACCCACCCCCACAGGTTCTGACCCACCTCCACACCTTCTGACCCACCCCCACAGCTTCATGTTCTCTAGTGTGTGCTGTCCACACACCTCTGAGTGTGGGCCGGCCACTGGAGCATGGTCAATCTACCAGAAGCCACATCAATAAAGAAAACTGACTCTCCATCTAGCTACCAAACCAACATGGAGTGGAAGGAGTTCCTGAGCTCCCACCCCTAGCTAAGGAGCTATGGAAAGTTGGTGTCTTCTGAAAGAGGTAGGGCTTTACCCTAAAGATGATTCTATTGAGCACTAGGCCACATGCTCTGCTCTCCTTGTTGCTGCTTAATAAGGACACATGCATATTAATTTATCTGTAGTATTTTGCTAGTTCCTATTCAGACCAATGTCAAACATTGATAAGGAACAGACTCTCTCAACTAAGTAGTTTGAAATCAGATGAGAAAGACTGTGGTAAGAGTTGAGACCTTTTAACTCTGCTGCTTGAAAGGAAGCAATCTTAACACATAGTCAATTAAAATCCCAATTTTCTAGCAATATGGCCAATGCAAAACTGATTTTTTTTCCTCTCTCTAAAATTAGTTTGGGGTAAATATGCAAATAATTATTTAATATGCAAAAGTACACTACATTTTAAAAAGATGAAATCTACAGAGGTGATATTGAAATTGAAAAGGTGACTTTTATACAGATAAAAAAGAAAGTGATTTACACATGAAAATAAGCTATAATATTTTATATTGTATTATAGTTTCAAATTACCTGTTAGGACTTTAAAATATGCCAGAATTTTAAAATTTCATTGTTGCTTGCAGTAGCTATGTATAGGCTTTTGTATTTATTTTGACACAATAGCATATCGTTTTAGTGCTGTGGCTTATTATTTTGACATAAATATTCACTACAATTACTTAGGGAAACATAACTTGAAACTTTTTGACTTATAAATTTAGAAAGCTTGCCCTTAAAGTTCTATTACCAAAAGGTTTTATAATTAATTCCCATAGCACAAAATAAACAAATGAGAGAAATTTTTAAGCTCTGCAATTTTTCCTCTTTTTATTAATTTTTTTCATTTATTTTGCATCCTAACTCCAGTTTCCCCTCCTTCCTCTCCTTCTCTTCCTCCCCCACTTCTCCTCTGCCCCCCATCCACTCCTCCTCTCTTTCTGTTCACAATACAGTTACAATAGGTTTTCTCTGAATGTGTGATTTGAAATTCAGCAAACAGAATTTTAATTATATGTCCTTTTATAAATTTGTACTCGTTGCAATAAATGTAACTGTCACACTTTTCCCTGTCCTAGAATTTGTCACCTAAAGTAAGAACAAATTCTGCAATAAAAATGGTTAGGGTTTTCAACGTGAAACTCCACAAATAAGCTACATGAATGACTTAAAAAGAAATAGGGGTAGGTCCAGATCAGGGTGCAGGGCCTTAAAGCCTTTTCTATGTAGTTATTGACCGTTCATCAGGGAGTGTCCTCACATGCTAGCTCCTCTAGGAATACCTCTGTTGTCAATCACTGGAATAATGTTTCCCTTTATTTATTTGTTTGTTTTATTTTTACCACATCCATTGCACTTATCACTTCAAACTTTATATTTGGTACCTCCAAGAGTTTGGAATTTGACTATGATAGTAGCAAAAATGATCTCAGTTAATACCAGTGATGTTTACTACAGCCCAATATTCTGACATTCAACTCTGTACTCACAGTAAATCTGACAAGTGCTTACAACTTCCTCACAAACCTTAATCCCCAAGTCCCACACTTATCATAAATCCCCAACTCGGGACAATGTTTAGTTTACTTGCTAATATACAATGCATATGTCTGAAATATGCCGTGTTTACTTATGCAGATGTTACCTTTCTCTTTCTAAACAAAAAGAACAATGAAGATTCCTTTTGGAAGATTTTAGGGATCATTGGATCAATAAAATCCCAATTACAGGTCAAGTCAGTGCTTTGGCTTTACTGCAACTTTCAAAATATTATTTTAAAAGAAAATGCAAGAGCAATGGGTTTTTTTTAAAGTGGGGACAAGACAATGTGATAGAACGAAGAAGGAGGAAATCTGCATTGATTGGATAGATATATGAAGTTCCAGAGATCAAGAGAGTGATACTGGGAAAAAACTGGACAAGAAGGTAGCTGGCCTTAGACAAACACACTTGGACAATACAGGAATGTGACATAATGTGGTAATGTTCACCAAATCTTGTTTTCTTCTCTGTGTGAAAATAATCTACACATAAATGGTTGATTTGTTCACCAGACACTAGCTTTGGCCAGTGTAAAATGAATTAATGAGTGACTTGAAATCAGAAAGTTCAAGATTTGTGTTTGCTTTCTCCTCTTCTTACTGTCACTAAGACGTTAGGATTGCAGATGCAGGCTGACGTAAGACTCAAGTTTACTCAAAGAAGGCAAAGGACATAAATATGATGTGAGATTTGTGGAGTTTGGGCCATTGAGACTTATTTGCTACTATGGAAAGATCTAACCTTTTCTGAATGGAAATGTGCTCATTATCAGAGTTGGGATATTATCTACAGTCCTTCTGGCTAACAAGGCTGTCAGAAAAGCAGACCTGTCTCTTACCTCACATCATACATAAGGCTAATCATGGAGCTGACGCCCACAGAAAGACCAAAATATTTTTAGCAGATATTGTTGGGCCACACAATTATGTTGCTATGATTTTATGAACAAAATAGCAAGATGTACCCATTTTATATATAACAAAAAAAATAACTAAAGTATCAGGTAACACAGAAATCACCATTTCTCTTTGAAGGGGTTCAAAAGGCCCGAGCATGGCAAACACAGGCCTGAGCACCCAAACAATTGCAGACAGGTTTTGCCCTTTTACTCTTTTTCCTCTCCCTTGCTAAAAACTGTTAAATTATTTATTCTGGCTCCCAAGGTCTATCCCTTATTTGGCCACTGACTCATTCCTGAGACAAAACACCAAGGTCCAACAGTTGGGAGTAATTATTTGGTTACTTTGTCCAATCAGGATTTACCAGTTCACCCTAGCACAGACTACCTGCTTTCCCCTTAAAAGCCCACTCCTGCAAAAACACCTTCTCCTGCTCTCTTGCTTGCTGCCCCTGCTGCCCTTGCTTGCCCCTCCAGGGTAACAAATCTCTGTGTTAAGCCCGCAGCGGCACTGGCAACAGCTCAAAGGAAAGCTGGGTCACTTAGCTCTCTCCATGACTGTCTCCAGGATGGAATATCTTGATTCTTAGGAAATAGCTACATCATAATGACAAAAACAAAAGACTATTCCAAAAGTTGACATAGAGATAAAACCACTAATTCTTTCAGGAGCCTTCTGACTACTCTTTATCAGTTCGGTATCATGAGCTAATGCAAAATGAACACATTCTATTGTCCAGAAACTCTACTCTAGAGACACACTTGGAAGACTAGTGCCATTGCTGTACTTGGGTACCTTCCTTGCAAGATATTCCTTCAAGGAAGGACTTCCTTTCCAGTTGTATAGACCACTGCCAGCCAGCACCCTTCTGCTGTCTAATTTAGCACAGTACTTTCACCTTCAGGAAGGAAACACCTGCTCAGGGACAACAATTCATAGGTTTACAGAATAAGACAGAATATTGGAAGTCTGGCCATTTTTGAGCCTTACAGACTTGCTCCTGATCAAAAGTTCCCTGTGTTTTTCTTTTACTTCAGCTTTTTTCTCTGTCCACACCTGCTTCAGCCCTCTTGAGGGCATCACATCTTGAGCCCCATCTCAGCACCTGCTTCTGGAAAATCAACATGGGACAGCTTGTGTTAGAGGCAATCTGAGAAAGCAGCTGACAAGTTGGAATCTGAGGCTAGCTCATTCCCTGCCCAGTTGGCCATGGAGATTCAACATTAGTGGTGAACACCTGTGTGCAAGCATTGAACATACATTAGAACTTCCATTGGCAGGAAATTGGGAGGTGGGCATTAATACCAGGGAATGCACCTGTCTTGGACATTGGAAACAAATGTAGAACAAATACTGAAGGATTTTGATCATCAACTGGTAATTAAAAGCCAGTTGTGATGCCCCAGGGGGGCTTTTTATTTACGTGTGTTAACTGAGAGTATAGGAGAAAGATGAAGATCATATTCAAATTCTTAATTTTAATTGAAAAAAAATTTCATCATATTTTCCCCGCCCCCAATTTCTCTATATCCTCCCCACCTCCCTACCTACCCTACTTTTTACTCATTTTCTCTCCTAAATTTCAAAACAAAAAACCTGGGGAAAAAAAGAAAAAAAAAAAAAAATAAAATAAAGACAAACAAGCAAAAGACCATTAAGACAAAAAAAATATGTCCAAACAGAGCAAAATGAAAAAAAAAATACACAATACTACCATGGAGTTCATTTTGTATTGACCAAATAACCATGGACACCAGGCCTGCCATAAAGCCTGCTTCATATACCCAGTAACTCTCCATTGAACTGATTTTTCTCTTGCCGATGTGTATCAGCTGTGGACAGCTTCATGGTTAGGGGTGGAAGCCCGTCTTTATATCTCCCTTTCAGTGTTGGGACCCTATCTGGCTTTTGCCTGTACCGATCTTGCACATGCTGAGGCAGTCCCTGTTAGTTCAAATGTACATTAGTCCTAGTGTGTCTGGAAGACACTGTTTCCTTGGAGTCACCCATCACCTCCAGCTCTCACAAGCTTTTCTCCTCCTCTTCTGCATAGATTCATGAGCCTTAAGGGAAGGAGTTTGATGAACACATCCCATTTAAGTCTAAATATTCAGAAGTCTCTAACTCTGCACATTTCTGAGTTGTGAGTCTCTGCATTGATTTCTGTCTACTTCAAGAATAAGCTTCTCTGGTGTGGTTTGAGCAAGGCATTGACTGGTGGGTATAGCAGAATATTGTTAGGAACCATTTTATTGCTTTGTTCCTTTAGCAGTATGATAGTGCTAGATTTGTTCCTAGACCTGTGACCTATCCGGTCTCCATTTCTTGGTCACTTTAGCAGTATCAGGTATGGATCCCAGCTCATGGAGTGGGCTTTAAATCCAATCAGAAAGTGCTTGGTCACACCCAGACATTTGTGCTGTTATTACACCAGCGTATCGTGCAGGCAGGTCACTGTTGTAGGTTGCAGGGTTTGTAGCTGGGAGATGCTTATGATCGCCTTTCAACTTCAGTAGTACAGAGAGTACCCTTAAGTGTATGAATGTGTGTGTGTGTGTGTGTGTGTGTGTGCGTGTGTGTGTGTGTGTGTGTGTGTGTGTGTGTGTAAGCTACTGCAGAAGTAGGTTTGTACATGGATTTTCAAATGGCCTTTAGTGTTAATGCTCCTTCCCCAGTACCCTTCTCTCCTATACCCTTCATATTCAGTCATATGCAAGTCTTGATAGACTAGTTAAACTCCAAAGAATGTTAAATTGACAACTAAGGTCTTTGTGGACTTTGGGAAAAGAAAGTAAACACTCTCAACTTACTACCAAATTGCACACTCTAGTAATCAACAGATGAAGACAGAAAAACTGTCAACTTGGGTCAGGCATGATGTAATGGGCTGAGTTATGTTCCACTTAAAATTCCTATGGTGAGGTCCTAAAGATGGAGAGAGGGTTCACAAAGGCAATTAAGGTAAAACAAGGTAGTTTGTCCCTTTTCTATTACAACTAATACCCTTAGAACAGTGGTTCTCAACATTCCTAATTCATTGACCTTTTAACACAGTTTTTCATGTTGTGGTGACCCCCAACCATAAAATTATTTTGTTCCTATGGCATAGCTGTAATTTTGCTACTGTTATGAGTAGGAATGCAGATATCTAATATGCAGTATATCTGATCTGTGACTCCCAAAGTGTCCATGAACCATTGCTTTAGAAAGATACTAGGACACAAACAAAATTATATACATTTATGAAATTGTCAAAGAACATAATGTATAAAAAAGTACAAATGAAGACAACTATAAGACAGAAACGTACACTCTAGCAGTTACTAAAAATGAAGTGTGGCTTTGGAACAGAGTAAGGGTGGATGCTGGAAGAGTTTTGAAAAAGTTGAGAAAAACAAACTTTTGCAGAGATTGTTGGTTAAATATGAACATTAGATATGATTCCAGGCAGGACTCAGAAAAAAAATGAGTGTACTATAGAGAAATGACTATTGTCTTAGCAATGCACAGCTATTTTCATAAAGAGCATATTGTCAAGGATTTGAAAGCCAAATTTGCTTCTGGTGAGGTATCGATGGAGTTGAAGAATATGATGGAAACGAAGAACCATAATTACTGCAGATTTATTGGCTTGGGTTGTAGGTGCAGTGTAAACAAGAGTGACAGCTAAACTGCATCCTCACTTAGGGATGGGCTTAAAAAATAATGAGAGGAACCTTCACAGTGTGTAGATCTGTAAACAATGATTCTGGTCATCTACTTCGTGTGAAAGAGTAAGAGTCCAAAATAATTCAGGGGTTGATGGACAGTGCTGGACAGTTTGGCTGGCTTCCCAGACATATTGAAAAGAGATAGCCAAAGAACAAAATGGACTATACTGGTAAATTTAACATGCATATTGTGAAATATGTTAGAAGAATGAAAATAAACTACAATTTTATTCAATAATGAAGAAGCATGAATAATCATTGAGTAACAGAAGTCAGATAGTAAAGGGACAGCTTCATAGATCTATATTAACTGGCTTGAGCTATTGCAGTTGGAATGGAGCTGATATTTGGAAAGGACAAAGAATCTCTAAGTAGGTTCCAGCAATGCTTTATTTCTTGATATGGTGACAGTTAAGTGTATTCTAATAACTCAGCCTACTTCTTATGCATTATGTACTTTTATCGATGTATGTTTTATCTTAGAAGATTACTACAATATAGGCACATGGACTTCCTCAAAAGAAACTTCCAAGTGGTACTGATTTACCTACTTTGGTCAGTAAGAATGTTGATCTACCACATTGAACACCAACATAGGCACATGTCCCCTCCAGCCAGCTCATTCATGGGAGAGAAAAAATAAAGTAAAGGTCTGGTCTGTACTTGTCCCTTCCTTTCTGATCCCTAGTCAGATGTTACTCATCTTCTATTGGGAAGAATGATAGATGGGGAGAAGAGAGACCAAAATCATCTTTTCAAGTCTTCAATGACTTAAAAAAGAAACATTAAGAACAGGGAGTTAACAACAATGCACTCTGACATCGTTGCTCAGGTTCCTATTATCCTAACTCAGTGATATTAACCACTAAGTCAATAGCCTCTTGACTTCTAAGACCCTCCTATTGCATTTGGTAATCAAATCAGCAGCTCTCAGATGATACTATTCCTACCTACAAGGAGCCATTCTCTTAATATCCTCTGAGAGTCTTAAAGCCATTGGTAGACAGTAAAGACCCAAGTCTTGATTGATATAAGGACTGAATTGATGATTATCTCAAATTGATTACACAATGCATTAAAGACATCCATTGCAAAGTCTGAGTCGTATCCAATGCAGTAGATACAGTCCTCATACTTGTCGAAATATGTTTTCACAAATAGGCAGTTTATGGCTTTATCATAAGATTAAATGTGAATGTTAAGATAATGCCATGATAAAATGCCAATTTGCAGATGCTCTAATAATAAAACAACAAAACTGAATGTAAACCCTCTGTAATTGGTCTGGGAACCAGACTGTTAATTAAAATCAAATCCTAGCATAGCTTTGGTTAGTTACTTTCTGAACCTGATAGATGAATGAAGCCAGAAAGAAGCTGCAAGTCCAAGCCAGGTATATGAAAAAATGTGTGCACGGAGCTAGATCCCCAGGACACTAGACCACGAAAGGGATGATGACTCATCTCTTTAACTCATAGTTAGTTTGGCTAAAGAAGTCTTTATTTTGTTAAAATGTGCTCTCTAAATGGGGCTCAATAAGATGCTCTTTACATGCTGCCATGATGAGTTTTGGAAGACTGGTAGAATATGATGCCTCTGGACAATTAAACATAAAATGAAGGATGGTTCTAATGGTAAAGGAAAGTGAGGCACACATAGAAGAACAAATAAATCTGAGACATACAAAATGTGTTGCACCCCAGTGTCACTGCCCAAATTCTTCCTCCAGGCTTGAGTACTCAGCCCTCTAGCTGTTACAGTTACTCTATGCCATACTGGTTGGCCTTTTAGTAACCAAACTTGCATCTGAATGGGGCTGTGCAATTTGCTTAGGTTTTGTTTGTAGATGTTTTTATACTATGTCAGCATATCAAAGTAGTCATACAGAAGCAATACAGCAACAGGCCCATTATAGGCAGTAGAAGATGACCTCTCCAAGGTTACCCCTTCAAAACACAGCCCACACCTCAGTTTGTTGATGTAAAAACAAAAGATGTGGTCCTCACACATCCACAAGGGACAACTCATGAAGTCATACAAGAATCATGGAGGATGAAGATGCAATTTTATGTGCTGTGTGGGTCAGTTTCTGTTGCTTCTCAATACTACTTTTCCTTGTTTTCTCACTTGCTTACAGGAGTTTTTTCTAAAAGTACTTCTCCACAAATCCTTATATGCAATTATCCATCTCAGGCCTATTACCAAAGAACTCAAATTAAAATACATGTAATACCTTAGTGACACCATTCTTTAGCATATGCATATTATATTCCTAAGATTTTTAACATATCCTTTCTCTCCTTTTTTCATTTCAAAAGGCTCTTTTCCAAGTTTTAACAAATTCCTGATCAGTTTTCAAGTTCAAGATCACGTCTGTTCTATTCTTCATCACACCAAACAAAACCAGTTACTCTATCAACTCTAATCCCACAGCAGTCCAGAAAAATGTACATTCTCCTAGAAATATACAAAGACCGTGCAGTGAATCACTGTGTGGGCACATATGTCATATGTATATTAATCTTATGGGAAAGAAGAATTCTAAAACTTTGACTTGCTAAATATAGTATTTTTCCATTCGTGTATATAGGTGCATAGTGGCTAGCTTTCTCTTTCAGCTCACTCATTTTTTTCCTTCTTCCTCAGCAGGGGAGAACATGCAGAGTTAAAAGCCATAAAAAAGTGACAACACATGGAGGGTTTCTTAAGTGCCTAGCTATATCAAGAAGTTTTGTATCTATTAATTTATACACCCCCCAGAAAGCCAGAAAATACTATCCTATTATTATTTCCACCTTACAAGTGAAGACCAGTGGTTCAGAAAGACTGCATAAATCTTGAGGTCACACAGTTAACTATGATGAGGCCACAATTCAAATGCAACAGCCTTTAAATCTATATCTTTAAGCAAGCAACAACTTACTGTTAAAATAGACTTTTCTGTATTTAATAAAGTATCCTTGCTGTTAAAAGCAATCTTTGTAATAATTGATTGGACTCTTAACTATTACTCTTTGAAGAATTCTAGATCACCTACTGTCACAATGAATAATGGAGAATGACATAGCTGTGTTTCTAGAAAGGTGGTTTTTCTGAGAGGAGAAAGGGTGAGAGAAAAGATGAATGGAATCTGCTGTGATGAAGGGAGAGACAAGCAGACCAGCATGATGAGCACCCTAGGGACTAATTGTAATTATTCTCTATGTCAGTCTTTGGCAACATCATCTAGACTCCATGTGCTCATGGTGGAATTATATGCTAACCCTTCAGGCTTATACCCCCAAGCACCAGGAAATGAGAAATTAAAAATCTAGATGAACAGTGAGTGTGACTTCTTTTTGTTACCACATCAAAGCTACTTCCTTCTTGGACATCATGGTACAACTGTAGAGCTACACATTAATGCACACCTACTAACACAACAGCAAGAAGTGTCCTTACACAGAGCAACCATAAGATAAATGTCTGTCTCATTCAATTACATTACCTCTTACATACATGGCTTCCTGGTCTGAAGTTTAGCTTTTATTTTAAAATAGTGGATAGAGAAGAGAGTCAAGAAGTAATATGTCAGTATAAACAATTAACATGATTTTTGCAGTAAATCCATAATGGAAGTACAGTGTATGGGAGTATTTTGTGATCATGGGGTGAATGTAGGAGAATTTTCACCTTTGATTGAAGGCACAGATTTCCATATTTATTATAATGAATACCACAAAGCAACAATTAGATACCATGTTTTTTTCTTTGAGGAATCTGCACAGTATCTGGCAAGTTGAAGGCTTTTCTTAGCATCTTTATTTCAAGAGATTATGAAACTCCAAATAGAATCTGTGCCACACCCTTCAAAAATGGTACAGCACGTTATACTATCCATAAATGTCTTATAATTAAAATTAAATTCTTCCATGCTGACATTTCTCTCAATTAGCAAAAGTCTAATAATAAAAGCAAGTAAAATATCTTAATTTTCTACAGTACTTAAATACTCTCTATAGCACTGTAAGGTTTCTATTCTCTCTATCCTCACTTCACATGTGAGGAGTGCAGGGGCTATATAAACAATTGCAAAGCTTTGTAAGTAGTTGCTAAACAAGTCAACACAGTCCTTCTGGGCATCAATAGCTGCACCATTTGCACCATGAGATATCTCTTCTATTTAAATTTAATTTTTCTCTGATTTTCTAAAGTTGATATTCTCAAGGCAGGAAACATCAATACACCTTAAACAATTAAAAGCTGTTTTAAAGGCTCATATGCAGAAAAAAGATAGGGAAGAAGGGAGAGAAACAGACACAGAGACAGAGAGAGACACAGTGAGATGACTTAATGAATACCATGACAACAATGCCCGTCTGTTCTGGAATCTCTGTTTGTGGGGCTACTTCTCAAGTTATAACCTCTTTGCCTTATTACCTCCATTTTAAAAATAATAGCATTTGAGTGTTTTCGCTATGAAAGTTTTTATTAATTTAAAGATTATTCTGCTTGCAATACTACTAAGATAATCAGAAGTGATAACCCAAAGGGATGATATTGTCACAAATCACCTTCTCATAATATGACCATTCTGCAAACATCTCTGTAAAAAATTTTTATTCAGACAGTCATATTTATTTTAAACAGAAATAGAAATATGTGCTGAACTCTTCATAAAAGTTCTGATTGCTTGTGAACCCCAGAGGCAACCATGTACACATTAGCATCGATGATAATTGCATGGTTTTTGATGATGTGTGTGAGTTTGACATTCCCACTACCTGTTTCAGTGAACAAGTATAAAATATTTACCACTTCTGGCATCTGACCAACTAATTACCTTCAAAAATTCAACTAGAGTCTGCATAAAATATAAAATTAAAACTCTCAAAATAGTTTCCTTGCAATCTTTCACTTCGTATTCTCTTTTAATTTTAAGAAATCCTAGGGGCTAAAAGTCTCAGGGTGCTGAGAAACTTATCCAATGATCCTAGGAAAATAACTAAGGTTATGTTAGTGGCTTTTAAACACACTTTATATATTTAATTGAAAATCACACTTCTTTGCCTTCTTTCAGCATATATTGTATTTAATGCTCTGAACATTAGCCCTTGGAATAAAGAAATGAATTATATATGAGTTGCTCTTTATTATGATTTTGAAGCCTGATTTAAAATTAATTTTCAAGACTGTTATGGAATACCAAATGTCGTATTCACTAGTACCTGCATACTGCTTCCCAATCTCAATGTGCTGTTTGCCACAGCCATCTGCTCCCATACTCTCTTCCAACTTGAAGGAATATTGACAGAACCCCTTTCAAAAGGGAAAGAATTAGGGATCTGAATCTGTCTGTTTTTGCAGAAAGTTCACAAAAATTTGCACTCTGTAGGCAGGAATTATACAAAAATACACAATTATAGGAACTAACATAAAATGATTGGTGATATGCTTGCAGGTGCCAGAAAAGGCTGCCATTATAGTTAAGTAGGAGATTTATTTTGCACACATGCTCATAAAGGATATAAAGTGAAGTCTACAGGGACTGTAGACAATAGATAATACTCATAGTGTTTTCAGATCCCTTCAGTTCACCATAGTCATATGCTTCCAGCAAGAATTACCCCTCCATATTTAAATAAGGACTTCTTGGCTGTTGGATGCATCAGTAATTGAAGAAGTGACGGCCTGTACAAGAATTTGACAATTTCAATGTGTGAAGTTATGTCTATCGGGACAGAATAAGTTCTCTACAGTGAGAACTTTTGTTATCAACTTTATATGGAGTAATATAGTAATTTAAGGGAATGGAGAAGGAAGGAGACAAGAGGAAAATAATTGATAAAATGCTTATCTTCAAATTTCCTTTATATCCAGTAGGAAGAATATAGGCTAATGTACAGTTAGGATGAAGAGAATAGAGAAATCATAAAGTCTAGTAACGAAATAACAGAAGCATCCCTCATCTCCACCATTTGAAAAGCAATATATTTTATGCAGAAACCGTCCTTCCATAAAGAAATTAATCTAAAAATAATAACCGGAGAAGATGTTATCAAGGAGTTTCCATATTCCCAAAGCAGATTAAGAAGTTGGCTTTGGCAAAGTTAACTATATGACAATGGCAGGCACAGGGGGATTCTCTTTCCCTTGCTAATAAGTTTAACAATTCCAAGTTCCCTTCGCAAGTCAATTGCTGACTGCTAGGAAAAGATTCCAGAAGTAAATGGAATCTCTGTTTGTCTTCTCAAGCCTGTAGTTCACCGGATCTTGGAGAGCTCTCTAGACATCACCTACTTACTACATGTGCATCATCCTAAAGCTGTACTTCTCTTACTCCTCAAATAAAAAAGCCAATTATTGTTAATATAAAGTCCTGTGTAATGAGGAAGCATCTTGCTGCTGCTGTTGTTGTTTTAAACTCTAAGCAAAATCTATTATTTCAAGATTCATGACCTGATTCACATTTTTAAGGCTATATCTTGTCTTAGCTTTGTAGCTCACTGATGTTTTAGAACTGAGTAAGCGGTTCATCTCTTTGACCACACCAAGTCCATGCAACTGTGATCCTGCGTGTTCCGTGGTATGCTCACATAAAGTTGGACTGGCTGAGTAGAAGCTTAATTTATTCTTTTTTTCATACCTCATGATTTAAAAACTGTACATTAATACAAATATTTGAGGGACTTGAATGGCAGCTTGCTATAGGGCATTTTATGTTGAGGCCATGAAAACGTGGGGACAATAAGTGCCTTTCCATGTGGACATGGAGAGTGAACAAAAACGAGAAAGATTTCAGAACAGCAGCAAGCAGATATGGTTGTCAAGAACAACAATACCTCATTCCTCCTGAGAGTGACCAGCATGCTATTTCATTAATTTTCTAGTACTGGGAATGGTTATCAAAGACAAAAATGATGTGCCATGCACATACACACATTTGTCCATTACTGAAAAGAAATTACTCTAAAAGGGACCCAAGAGAGCTGAAAAGAAGGTACTAATGCCCACTTTTTCCCTTCTCAGACCATCAAGTAAGCCAAAATAAAGAGCTTGATATATCAGACAGGATTTTAGCTGAATGTGTCAGCATGAAACATAGGCACTGTGGCAAGGGAGAATGGATTATATGTTTTCAAAACCAGTGTGCATTATGTAATCTACCCTGTGGTGACCACAGGGTGAGACACGTCAGGTGGGGATAATCAAACCAGCTTTACCAGTAAACACTTCCATGTAGATTTTTTTCAGTTGAAACCACATTTCTAAGGATAGCTTTTATTCAGCTCTGCAAACTCCTGTTTTTAAAAAGCTTACTTAAACCTCCTTTTAAAAAAATTCATTACAGGCTGCAAAAGACTCTGTGAAGCATTTTGAAATGGGCTTTGCACTAATGTGATAAGAGATATCATCTGAAAAATAAAATAAAATAAAAGCCATCAGAGCATATGGTGCTTACCAGTCAGACATTTCTGTTTTTTATATACTTAATCCAACAGAGAACTCTGGGTCTTCAAAGAAACAAACAAAAACTTTTATAAACTGCAATCATTCCATCTTTTGGAAGAAACCTTAAAAGTTGAGTAGGGAGAAAGCTAATGTTAATGTCTGACCGTACTATTGTGTATGTATATTTCAATATTTTTGAGACAGGGTGTTATATAGTAAGGCTGACTGACCTTGAATTCCTTATGCAGCCAAAGATGACCCTGAATTACTAAGCCTCCTTCCTCCACCTCTCATGTTGGGATTCCAGGTACACTCACCACCCCCAGCTTCTGTTGTGTATTATGCTGACCATTTTGCTTGTAATTTCCCACTGAATGTTTACCATAACCTTTCAGAATGGGTACTGTTATCTTCTTTTATGAGTGAAGATACTGGGCACTTTCTCATCATCTTATAGCTTTGAAAAAGACATAGGTTCTATACTATTGGAACCCTATTTATGACCTCAAAATAAAAATACTAAGCAAAATGTATGAGAGAAAACATGGCCACTAAATCCAACAGACTCTGCATTCATAGAACTGACAAACTGATCACTATGCTGAGAACTGTGATATCTTTTAATTTGTTCTGCTAAGCACAATAGGATACCCACTAAGCCCCAAAGACACCCTACCACCTGAAAATTAAAGTGTTGAAAAGTCTAGAAGAACTTTACAACACAGGGCATAAGAAATGTTCCTTTACAACCTGGTTCTTCTTGAAGTAGCAGGCCACTTGTGTGTCACAGATGAACTAGGAAAGAGTGGATCTGAAGAAAACTTATTCAATTACATCCTTAGGCTTGGAGTCTTCTGAATTTTCTCATTTCTGCAAAGTACACAAGCGGAAGTAGTTGGAGGAGTGGTGGTACAGAAGACAACATGCAGAAGAGAAATGCAGGGCTTAAATATATGAATTGGGTGATTGTCTTCTTCTACAGGTGAACACGTACATGACAAAATAAACATTTAGAATAATAAACCAAAAGGAAGAACGCATGAGAAAGAGGTCACAGGGCGACTCTCCACGTTTGTCTATGTGTAATTCTCCTAGAATCTCACAACAACCCTGAAAATCAAGTGCTGAATTCAAATTTTACACATGAGAAAGCTAAAACTCAAAGAGTGTGAGCAACTAGTACAAAACAGCATAGGTTTCTCAACGAATATTTGATTCAGAAAATCTACCCAATCATGTTAAGGCATTGCTGCTCTTCTGGTCTTACTAGCTGAGGAGATTGGTAGGTATGTACAATGGAAGTGTCTACATGTTTTGGTTTGTTTTGTTGGATGATTTTGAAATACGTTCTCATTGTTCAGCCAGATTGGTCTCAGACCTATTGTATTCTACCTCCTATGGCATGATGGAAGTGTAGGCATGCACAGCCACACTCAGCCTTGTGTGTGTGTTTTTATAGCAGAAGCCACAAGGACACAAGCAACTGGAGACCTTGCTGGCATGTCACATGTCCACAATTTTCTGCCCAAATTTCCTGAGGAGTATGTCTACCTATCCTCTCCCATGGCTTCTGACTGTCAACAGCATTGACATTCTGGACACAAGAGCGTCTCATGTGGGGTTAGTGAGACCAGCTATATTTGGGGATTAAAACACAGTTACATCTCAGGGCAGGTGTATTTTAAGAGATATTTGACACTTTCCTCATCTCTAGATAGGAAAATTCTAAGTCTCTCTTAAAACTGAACCTCAGTTTCCCAAAGAGATGCTTGCTCCTTTATCTTCATGACTTACTTTTGTCTCCTTGGTTCCATCACTTTCCCGTTTTCTGACTGTTTCCTGGGACCATGTCTCACATATGCCACTTGGTCTACAGCTTATCTCAGATTTGGCCATGGTGGAAGCCTGACCTAACAGCCATCAGAGGGAGGTAGAATCCATGCTGAACTTTGAAAAGCAAAAGTAGAATTACAACTGGGAGATAACTTCCATGAATGGAAACAGGGTATGAAACAGATTAAGAAGACATAGCAGGAAATCAGTCAGGAGCTAGAGCACTATGTAAAGAAGAATAAATATTCCAACCTATCTTTCTTTTCCTGGACAACACTCTAAAACAAGCCATTTATTGCCTCTGCCTTCATTAGTTGCCCAGAGAAATACAAGTGTTCTGCCATTAACCCCTTATTTCTTATTCATGAGTGAATATGAGAAACTCAAAAAGCTGATGTCAACCAATGACCGACAAATCTGAAGTTCTTACAGCAACCCTGTGGATAGAATTCTGCATAATGGAATTCTTAAATAAGAAGAAAGAGGAGTAACAGAGAAGGTGGTGTCTGTGTGCTGACCATCCCAATGGCACTCCAAGCCTCCTGACCACAGAGGATTTCAAGGCAAACCTGATAAACTCAACATTTACAGTACTGCCTTATGGATATATCTATTGCATATCGTGGGGAAATTGCTAATTTCATTACTAAATAATCTCAAAGTGCCATCATAAGAGTTTTCCAAGTGTGTGTTTTTGATAACATGAAAGTTTGGAGTTGAAATATTTAAACTTTAGTAGTTTAAATTTATATTTTCTTCTTAACTGGTGAAGTGAAGAGACCATTTTCCAGTTTGAAACAGAGTTATTAAAACTACATCTTTAAATGAATACTCAACAATGAATTTATGGGATTACTTTTACAGGTTTTTTTTCCAATGTTTTCAATTTATTTAGAACCACCAACCTGATTTGAGAACATTATAAGACTTTTCAGCTACAAATGATAAGCATGTTGAACTGGAAGAAAGATTACACAAAGCATTGGTCTCCTCGGGGCTAGCAAATATGGCTCCACCAAGCTCCACTTTAGACACCTTCAATAGTAACCTTTCTCATTGTTGTGCAAAACCACATGATGAGCAGTAGCCTAAGGGATGGATGGCTAATTTTGGTTGATAGTTTGACCAGCTAGGGCCCTTCCAGGCAGGGGAAGCACAAAGGTAGGAGAAAGAGGTTTCTAGTTACCCTCTATCTACAGTCAGAAAATGAACAGGAAGTGGGGTGGGCTATTGAACATCAAGGCTTGCCCTGGTAACTTAAGGTAGGCTTCACCTCTTAAAGGTTGATGAGATAATTAGATATAGAAATAAAAATTTCATCCTGCATACACCATCCTTATTCTGAATGACCATAGATGCACTGACTGAATGGTGTTTGGGAGTCCTTGGAATTTGGAGCTTATTAAGTAATGAACAGAGCATCTAATTCATGCTGTTCACGTTGCTACATTGAGTATATTACCCAAACGTCCAAACAGTGTTTAAGTGGATACCTCACTGCACCATTATGCAAAAGAAGTGGAGGATTTTGTGCAAAATATAACTCGAAAAAGTTTATTTTGTACTTCAATCCAAATGAATTGAAGAAATGAGGGAACGTTTTATTTTGTAGACAACACTGTAAGTCAGTCCCTGTACTCAGTGGGGGTTGGAGCGCAAGGATACAATGGAGTGAGCTTTGTTCCTAATGTAGCAGAAGCAAGAGCTGACACCTGTCTTTTTATGGGAGTGAATCTTGTCACTTAAAGTTTCATGTTAAATAAATAGAGAGCAGTCTGCATTCCCTCTTCTCATTGTGAATAAGTTAATCTCCTCTCATAATTAACTATAACATTTCTTATCTTAACTAATTGTCTCAAAACAATAGCTACTTCCTTTTTAATACCTATAGTTATTTGATTAACTATTAATATAAACTCAAAATGCACAGCCACATTAGGGAACAACTACGGAAAATAAAACCAGCCCCTTTAAAAATACCTTTGTCCTCCAAAAGTACCCCAAACAAAAACTTTAGTCAACATGACTTTTATCACTTTTTTTGGAAAATATTCTAATAATTGTCTTTCAATTACCTTTTTCAAGTAACTGGTGCTTTAACTTATTTTCATGTGTCTGGGTATTTTCTCTGCCTGTATGCCTGGGCATTATGTCATATAGTGTTCAAGGAGGCATAAGATGGTGTCAGTTTGCCCAGGACTGGAATTTCAGGTGGTTGTGAGCCTAGACATAAAAACTGGGAACTGAACTTACATTCTCTAGAGGAGCAGCCTGTGCTCCTAACCATTGAGCAACCCCTTCAGCTCCTCAAGAGATTATTTTACAATATGCTTAAATTCACATGCCTCATCCAATTATAGAATAAATATTTAAAAATAATAGTAAGGAACATAGATGCTTATTCTAACTGACTTAATTGAGGTTGCAGAAGAGATTTAAGGGAGATTATTGTATGGGTGAAATTTGTGTTGCATGTTAAAAAAAAACTAACAAAATGTGGGTCTTCTGGGTAAAGGTAAAGACATTTTATATAAGATAGATATTCTAAGGAAAATTATTTCCAAGGGTAGTTTAAGAGAAATGGAGCCCTATATATAGAATTTTTGGGAATTAAATGTAAAATAAGAAAATAGGAGTGAGGATGTAGCTCACTTGTAAAATGCTTACTCTCAGACATGAGGACCTGAACTCAAACACTAGAACTGATGTAAAATGCAACACATGTGGAGTTTGCAATCCCTGTGCTGGAAGAGCAGAAACAGAGAGATCCCTGGGGCTTCCTGAACATTAACATTAGATACTTCTAATTTCTTTTCTTTTTTTTTCTTTTTTCTTTTCTTTCTTTCTTTTTTTTTGGGGGGGGAGGGGTTTCAAGACAGAGTTTCTCTATGTAGCTTTGGAGCCTGTCCTGGAACTTGTTCTGTAACCCAGGCTGGCCTTGAACTCACAGAAATCCACCTGCCTCTACCTCCCAAGTGCTAGGATTAACGGCATGCGCCACCACTGCCTGGCTAATTTTTTTCTTTTTTTTATTAATTAAATTTATCCAGTTATTTTTCATCCCAACAGCAGTTTTGCCTCCTTTCTCTCTTTCCATTCCCTCTCCCACCTCCTCTCCCCACATCCATCCACTCCTTCTCTATTTCTATTCAGAAAGGAGTAGGCTTCCCATGAGTGTCAACAAAGCATGGCTTAATCCCATGAGGTGGGATTAAGTTCCTCCTCTTGTATTAAGGTTGGGCAAGGCAAATCAGTATGAGGAATAGGTTTCTAAAAGCCAGTCAAAGCATTAGGGACAGTCCCTGCTCCCACTTCTAGGAGTCCCACAAGTAGACCAAGCTGCACAATTGCCACACATACACAGAGTGCATAGGTTGGTCCCATGCAGGCTCCCTGGCTGTTGGTCCAGTCTCCGTGAGCTCCTGTGAGCTCAGATTAGTTGTTTCTGTGGGTTCCCTTGTGATGTCATTGATCCGCCAGTGGCCAACCAATGACTGGTCCAGTCTCAGACCCATACCATGAGAGTGAGCACACTGCTATCACTGCCTGGAGTGCCAGGACCCATAGGTTGGATGGGCCAGAGACCTTGGATAGAACCAAACTGAATGGGGAAAAAGTAAAAGTCAATATAATGATGCCTAACTGTATTCTGTTATACTCATAGATTGGTGACTACCCCAATCAGAGAGAGTCTTCATCCAGTAACTGATGGTAACAGGTGCAGAGACCCACAGCCAAGTATTGGACCAAGTTTGGGGAATTCTGCTGAAGAGAGGGAAGAAGGGTAGACACTTCTAGTTCAGTATGATAGAAAAACACATGTTAAAGACAGTTGTATTCTAATTTTCAGAATCTGTAATATAATGTGATATGTGGAAGAAGAAATGAGGGCTGTGCTTGGGTTGAAGGTGGTTCTTTGACAGACTTTTACATAAGGAAAGGACACTATATTCACCATGGAAACCCTGGGTAAGCACAATTCCCTTAAAATGCAATGAAAGAAGGAGGACTAGACTTCAGAATCAGAAAGGCACTTAAAGATGTTATGCTGTTGGGTTTGAAGATGGAGGAGAGCCAAAGAGTGAAGGTTGGATCATCTGGAAAAGTCAGGAAAATCAGTCTCCTCACAGAGAAAGAATCCTATTTATTAGTTTAAGTAGAGATATGTATTTTGACATTTCTTCTGTGGAAAGCAGATAAAAGTCCTGAGTGAGTGTGCATTGTTGACATGAGCATGGCTGTAGACAATGGCAAGGCATCTCCTAGTGAGGATATTGGTAGACCATTGACCTTTAGCCAAAAACAGCAAAGGCAGGGAGTACTTACTGCTGCTTCTTCATCCTTGATGACTGCAAGATCATGCCTTCCCTGAGACTATATTCCTATAGAAACTTCCTACTGAGATTGGCTAACCCATCTCCTTGTTCATGCTGTATATATTAAACCCACTGAGAATCTAGACTTCTGTCATCTCCACCCAATTGCATTACCCACCCAAACCCAGAATTACATTGCTTGTGTCTGTCTTTCTTAGTCTCCCATTACTCGCACTCAGGTTTCCTACACCCAGCTGTGTGGGCTGCAGCATCCTACCTTTAGAATTCTTCAATAATAAACCTGTGTTGTTTATAGAGAGTTAAATGATATAAATGCATTACAGCAGCAATAAGAAATGGACACAAGCACTCATCCACAATGAATCTACTTTATCAGTGTGGCAGGTGGACTAAAACACCTCAGAACCATGGAGAAATGTGTGCTTCAATGGCAAAATATACTAGGTTGTACAGGTCCACAGGGTTTCTTGCCGCTCATTCTGTGAGAGCAACCTTGCAGCTCCAAGGTCTAGATAACCAAATTCAAGGGAGTTTATTGTCTCTGCTTTGTCCAGTACAGGTTCAATTAATTTTCCTTTGCTTCAATTTATATATGCAGTTCAATATTCCTAGTCTAGAAATTTATTTGTTCTTTGGATTCCGCTTTGAATTACTTGTAACGCCTCAGCAGCTTTCTCGTTAATGAGTTAAATAAAATCTTTCATCCATGTTCATTTTTATATCTCTTAGCTAGTTGTGATTTTTCACCTTTTTAAAAAGTTTTTTTCCTTTCAGTATAAGTGATGGAAGTCTATCTCCACTTAAAAGAAGACCAGAAAGTGAAGGAGGGGGGAACAGAAATAGGAGAAGTTACTGAGTGTCTCTTGTCTCAGTGTGCTCTCCAGAAACTTCTGTTTTATCCCAGGGTGGCTAACTCTCAGGGGTATTCTACATGAGGAGAAAGATGCCTGTTGCGTCACTATACCACTGGGTCTCAACATATTATCAATGCAGACACTCCCACTTATTAGTCAAGTTCAGCACTCATTCAAACAAATATGGATTCAATATCAATAATGTATTATGAGACATTATTAAGAAACTTGGGGTATATCAGCAACCAAAGTACCTTCAGTGTGTGAACTATATGTTTTATTGAAGAAACAGACTCCCAATAGCCAAAATAAATAAAGGAATCATATAGCACATTAAGACAATGACAAGATATACATTAAAGAGAAAGATGAAGTAGAGGGATTAAGAATTCCAGAAGCAGGAGCATCTTGCAGCATTTATGAAGAGTTAAATGGCCCTCTCAGAAAAATGGGATTTGAACAAAAGTTGAAAGGAGATGGGGGAGAGAGGCCGTGTGAAGCATGGTCAGAAGAAAAATCCAAATAGCCAACAAGAAGGCTCTGCTGCATGTAAACTGAGGAAATTGTTCAGGAATAGCTGGAGAAGAGTGAGAAAGCAAGAGATGTTTCATGGAGAAAGACAAAAGGGATCTTGTTCCAAACAAATGCTCTGATGTCTTGTTCATAGTATGAATGAAGCAAAGGATTCTATTATGATTCTACAATATTTTCTGAAAATAAAATAAAATGATCGACGTCAGAATTTTGAACATGGGAACAGAACATGGAATTTTTATCTAGTGTTGCTGAATTTGAGTTGCCCTGTGTAATTCTCCAGTCCTGCCTGGCCCTGCAGCACTCAAGTAAACACACAGAGGCTTATATTACTTACAAACTGTATAGCTTAATGCCTCAGGCTTCTCGCTAGCTAGCTCTTATATCTTAAATTAACCCATTTCTATTAATCTATGTTTTGCCACGTGTTCTGTGGCTTTACTGGTCTGCTGGCATCTTGTTTCTCCTTAGGCAGCAAGCTGGCATTTCTTCCACCTCTCCTTTCTTCTTTCTGTCTCTCTCTTGGATTTTCTGCCTGGATAAAGGCCAAAGCTTCGTTATTAACCAGTCAGAGCAAGACATATTCACAGCATACACAAAAACGTCCCACAGCAGCCCTGAGATAAGCAGATAGTGAAATCAAGTAGAGATTTGGTCAAATGAGTCTGCAGTTTAGGATGGCATCCCAGACTGTAGGTGTAAATGCTTATATAATTGACATATTTTATTTCAAGACTAGATAATATCAGCAAGAGAATAGGATTCATACAGAAGATAATTGATATCATTCACTCTAGCATAAAAAAACTAAAAAAGACTAGGACTATGTATGTAGGCAAAAGAGAGTATTTGCAGGAAGTTCAGCATGGTTTAATAACTCCAATGATGACTGTGCCACAGAGGAATGACCATCTGGGTCCAAAGCACCAAGAGTCAAAGGTTGTGTTTAGACTAGAAATTACCTATTGAGCTAATTGCAATGAGGAGAGCAGTTTGTTGGAGTAGTAGAATATATCTTATATAATTAGATTAAATAAAGATGAGGAAAGAAGAAATGGGTTGTCATGATTTGATAAATGTTTTTACTGCTATGACAAAAGTATCTTAGACAGTAATGATACTAAAGAAATGCTTTGGGAATTTTATGGTTTAAATAAATGTAAATATGAATATATATATCTAGACTTGGTCAAATGTACACATAAAATTTTGGGCAGCCAGAACAGACAACCTTAGATTGGATAATTTATAATAGATTGATTTTTCATTCTTCCTTAGAGTTCTAAGAACTAGAATGTCCACTATTTAGAGATCTATATCTGTGAAGACTTTGTCATCCTCTTGTGGAGGACAGAAGGTATGAAAATATGAGAGATCACAAGAACTCATATTGTGGCTGAAAGCCCTTTGATAGTTAACTTTAATCCATTTAGGAGGTAAAGCCCTCTAATCTCAGCACTCCCTAATTGGGCCACCTCCCAATATTGTTATGCTGGATGTTAGTTTCTGTTGGTTGCTTTGAGGAGACATTCAAACCATAGTGACTTAGTCATATGTCTTCCTTAGTCATGTAGCTTCCAGCCCTGCTATGATAAGAGTGCTGATGTAGAAACTGGAAGGAGGGAATTTTCAACTGTTTCTTTGAGTAGATTTGAAGAGACTTACTCTACTACAGTTGTCTTCAGTATCCATGGGTTCTATATTTTAAGTTCAACCAGCCACAGAAAGAAAATATGTGAACAAAACATGCATGGATTGAACAAGTACATACCTTTCTTAACATTATTACCTAACCAATGCAGTATAATAATTTCAATCATAGCATTTATGTTAAATTTAGAATTACAAGTAGTCTAGAAATGATTTAAAGATGGGAAGATATGTGAGGAAATTATGCAATCACAATACCAACTTACATAAAAGGTTCTAGCATCCACAAATTTTGGTATTCTTGGTGATTTTGTTTTAATTGACAACTTGACAAAAGCTGGAATCACCTAGGAAGAGAGCTGCAAACACAGGTTGTTTCCATTGGGTTGGCTTTGTATATACTGTGGGAATCATTTTAATTAAGTTAATTGGTGTGAGAAAATCCAGTCCATTGCAGATAGCACTATTACCTAGGCATGAGGTCCTAAACTATGTAAGAATGGAGACAGAGCTTAGCACAAGCAACGGAGCTCAGATGCATCCATATTCTTTCCTCTCTTAACTGTAGACATGACAGTCTGAGCAATCTCAAATCTATGACACTGTGATCCCCTGCAATTCTGGGCCAAATTAAATTCTTTCTCTCCTACATTTATTAACTTTGTAAGTATTTAATCATATTAGCAGAAAGGAAACTAGACCATCATCTAAGAGTAGTTATAGAACCAGGCCTCAGTGAACACTGAGGGGCCTCCTGGTACTGGAATCCAAAGAACACTCTATATGTGAATTATCATACTCAACAATGGATTAACTTATGAAGTTACAATGTTATTCACTTACGTACTGTGTTGAAAATTGTGTAAGGGCAAAAATGGCACAAGCAATTGGGTGTAATGGATAATACTAATTTCCTGAATGCTTGTTTCTTTCTCTCACAGTGAAAAAAAGAAACAAGAAATTTAGTTAAATTGGAGGGAAGGAAGGAGGTATCAAATCTTGGAAAATGAAAGGCTTTGGGAAGTGTGGCCTACCTATGTTAACCTTTGTGTGGTTCACAGCTATGGTTTGAAATGAGGATAGTCAACATGGTTGTAGATTTATCCTCACTAATAAACTGCATTAGTTTCACTGACACAAGTAGGGTGGCTCGAACTTATCGAGGGTTTTAGTTTGGCAAAGTGAGTTTAAATTTTCAGTCCATAGAAGATGGGTTTAACTTGTCCCAAGCATATAATGCTAAGGGAATTGTAAATCTTTTGTATTTCATGCAGAAATCAAAATGCCTTATTCCTAAGAGCTTATGTACAGAGGGTTTGTAAGGCTCCCACATATCTGGCAAGATTCAGTAGCATGTATTAACTGTGATGTTGCACTTTAATAGTTCATATATTAGTTAATTACTTAGAAAGCACACTTTATTTCAGGACAAGAGAAAAAACTGTGTAGAGATGGAGCATTTTAACAGAATTCTATTGCCACACCAAACACAAGATGCAGATATACATAGTTGTCATTTTTATTTATTGTTACAAGTGCCCCTGTTTTATTTCCCAACTAGACTGGCTGCTTATTTTAGTCAGACACTCAGTTTTAGTATTTTTGCTCCCTAGTGAACTTAACATATGACAATGTACATAGAAAAATCTCCAAATAAGAGAAGAAAATATTTATTGATTATAAATCATGAATTTTTACTCTTTCAGATGAAACCTCCACACAGTTCACATAATATTATGAAATGATTCCAATCCATCTTGAAGATCTTAAATGATCTTTAAATGATATTTTTGGGATGGAGGCATTTCTAAGTATTGGCTACTCGAAAGCATTTAAATTTATTCCATTACAACCTTGTTTCAATACATTAAATATAATTCAAATTATTTTTTCCTGCACACAAAATACTTAATCTAGAAATAAGATCCATTACTAAGCAATGGTCATATCTACTATGAGCTTTTGAAACCATCCTAGGGAGAACTTAGGCCTGAAATATCAGTCCATGAAAAATAATGTTAATAATAAAAATGCTGACAGAAAGATTCACAACAGTAGCAACATGAGCAGGCAAAGCTGTAGTAAGGAACATCATCAGCCAATTTACTTCCTCATTCATGTCTGTTGCTAAGTGTCTAGTTACTGTAAATGCTTTAGATTTTGCATAATTTATGTAAATTATTAAACACCTGTTCTCTTCCCAGAAAACAAAGATCTGCAACAGTCTCCTTAGTTTAATTGATTCCTGGCTTGAGACCTGTCATTGCTTCCCCAGCAACTACAGGGTGTTGTTGCTTCCTAATGGTCACATACTGTTGGAAAATCACAGATTGTAAGAATTGATCTTTCAAGCACAATATATGGCTGTGGCTTTCAATGTGGTTGAGTGGGCATAAAAATGAATGAGGCAAAATACCATTGTCTCCTGAATGCATTTAGAATACATGTATACCGTCAATAATATTCATTCTAAAGTACTTCTGCTGTTTGGAGTAGATCATCAGGCTTAAATTTCAGAAGAAAAAAAAACTAGCCATTTTCCTTAATAAGGCAATTTGTATTCATTTCTAAGCATCCAATTCAAATTATTTTGAATAAAGATTTCCAAGCTTCCAATTTAAGAGAACTGAGCTTAAAGGCTAGAGTCAACTCATCTTGGTCAGGTCAATCTGGTGAGAGAAGCAGGCATTTTCTTAAGGAGTCATTAGCTCATGTTATCATTAGTCTCTTTACTCCAATGCCAAAATAATCCTGGAGCAAAATAATATTAGAATTACTATGTACCATGCACAGCACCCTCAGATATGTTTTCTCTTTGTGACATAGATACCCAGAGAACTACAGACTGTAATTATTAAGTTATATAATTTGTTAAGATAGTATTTATATATGTAAAATATTCCCATAATATTATTTCATAATTATTGGTTTTAGAAGTTGTTTTTCATCAACAAATTGTGTTTACAATTATTTTTTTAGTGAGTAGTGAGAAGCTGGAGAGATGTTTCAGTAGCTATCAGCATTTACTGCTCTTGGAAAGGACGCAGGTCCAGTTCCCAGCACCAACATTGCCGCTCACAGTCATCTGCAACTCTAAGAGGTCCAAGGCTCACTTCTGACTTCCACAAGCACTACACTCATGCTGTGCACAACCATACGTGCTCACAAACACTCATGCACACAAACTGAAATAAAATCTTATTCAAAAGTGTCCTGGGTCAGTCATTCCACAACTGAAAAGTTGGCTCAGTAGATCAGGGTGTTTGTTACAAAGCCTGATCAGTTGAGATCAATTTCTGTAAACTGTAGGTTGGACTCACAGAACTGAGTCCTATGAGTTGTCCTCTAATTTACACATGCACATATAGCCTTCACAGACACAGGACACACACACACACACACACACACACACACACACACACACAAGTAATTCAAAATGTGTTTACATATCCTCATCTTACCATACCTGTGCAACCTTATATTCTTTAGAACTATTTTCAAACTTTTTCACTAGCTGTTATAAACATCAGTGTTTGAAATTCAGTTAGGAAAAATATGTTATAATTCTAAAGTAGAGTTGAATTCACATTTAGCTATCAGTTCAGCAAACCTCAATCATTGACATTTATGAGAATTTGAATTTATCATGCCTTTTAGTCAATTGGAAAGAAAAAGGGGACATAGAAATGATAATGCATTGAATTCAGAGTTGAATGCACTCATTTCTTGAGAGATGAATCAAAATCTAATATAAGAAATCTACACGACAAAAAAAATCTGGACAATAAAGTTTTTATAGTTCATAGTATGTAATAAATGAAATAAAATAATATCCTAAGGGCATGACAAGTAGGTAGTGTGTTGGTCATTTTATGGTGAATACAAATATTAGTATTCAGGACCAATGAGACATCTCAGTCAGTGAAGGCACTTCATACAGGCATAAAGACTTGAGTTTAATCCTGAGATTCCATAGCATAAGGGAAGTGACTCCTGAAAGATGTCCTGTGATCTGCACACACACACACACACACACACACACACACACACAAATAATAGTAATAATAATAATAATAGTAATACAATTTAAAAACAAAAAGAATATTCATTCATAAACACAAAACTTGATCGCATGTCCTTCATAACTTTACAAGTGGACACCACATCATGAAGTTATCACAGTGAGATGCAGAAGCACAAGTGAGTGTGACCCATACACAAGCACATTCCAAGCCTCTATTCAAATATTGTTCATTAAAAACTTATTTCTAAGAGGTCACATGCAAAGAGCCAAGATCTATAGGATAGGGTACTATCTTCCTCCCATGGAGCAAAGAGTGAATACTTTCTGATCAAAATTTTAATCGACCTCATATAGCTAGAATTATCATTTTTACGGAAACTATAAAGCACTTTAGCATCAGTACATGCCTAATACCTTGTTCCACATGAACAGCTCTGGTTAGGCAGTAAAAGCATGAATGCCCAGACCCTTTGATGTACTAGTCTCATCTCTATTCATTGTGAGCATATATGATATAAGTATATATGTATCTTCATGAGAGAATGTATATACAAAAACAATGAGACTTCTTAAAAACATGTGTCTAATCACACTGATAAATAGCTGTTTTCTTTGTGACTCACACCATGCTTTTCTGAGTGCCACTTCTCTTCTGTTCCAAATTACTACACTATGACTTTAAAACTGTCCAACCCCACTTTCTTATCTATATTTGACTGGCCAAGTTAACTGACTTTTCCTGGGGAGGAGTTAACATCTGAATAGATTCAAGGTAGGGCACCAACAATGTACCAAAGAAAAAAAATCCCACATGTATCTAAATCGTGAGTTTAACAGGGTTCCTTGCAAGATTATTGGGGAGAATAGATGGCTCAGACAAGAGTTTTCTTTATTTTTTGTTGTTAATTTAGATGGGGTCTCAATTTGTAGACTTGGTGGGTATGGTAGTTTGAATGTAATTGGCTCCCATAATCTCAAAGGGAGTAGCACTATTAGGAGGTGTGGAATTGTTGGAGTGGGTATGGCCTTGTTAAATGAAGTGTTTCACTGGGGGGGGGGGAAGGGCTTTGAGATTTCCTATGCGCAGGATACCACCCAGTATCTCAGTGGACTTCCTGTTGCCTGAAAGATGTAGGATTCTCAACTATTGCTCCAGCACCACGTCTGCCTGCACACCATTACGCTCCCCATAATGATGATAATGGACTGAACCTCTGAAACTGTAAGCAAGCCACCCAATTAAATGTTTAGTTCATAAGAATTACTGTGATGATGGTGTCTCTTCACAGCAATAGAAACCCTAACTAAGACAGTGGGCCTGGAGTTAACTATGTACACCAGGTCAACCTGAAACTCACAGAGCTCCACCTGTCTTTTCGTTGGAGTGCTGGGATGAAAGGTGAATGCTACACATTCAGCTCCCAAATCTTTTAAGCAAAAATTTTAAGATACTTTCTCACACAATGTTGATGTGTTCCTTCTTATGCTTATTTATTAATGTTAGAATGCTGCTTCATATATCCTAGTAGAGACTCATACCACAGCCAATAGGCTAGGTTCCTGTCCTGCTGTGCATGATTTTAAGAAGATATGGAATAAAATACAACCCTCCCTTTTGTTTTCCCATGGTGAGCACATGAGATTTGATATCCGTATATGTCACTTTAATGAATAATTTAAATAATTTCAGAAGATATTTTTTATATAAGCTGGCAAAATCTCAATACTATTGTCAACTATTTTTTGAGAGTCTAAATATGGAAGACCTCTAAATTTCAAGAACTTACTCAAAAAGAAAGTCATCTGTGCTCACCTATTCCCAACTTCAGTCTCCATTCCCCTCCCAGGTGCATGAATCTTCTTCAAGAACTTCCTGATTCAGACTATCCCCTCTAAATTCCCTTTGAAAATCCTCAGACTTCATGGAATGAAACCTCACTCTAGAGCCATTAAGCATTTGTCCCAATTTCCTTCAGCCTTTTGCCAGTAATGGTAAGGTTAAAATAAGTTAACATGTCCAAATGGTTTATGTGTACAATATCTGTACATAGTAAGTGTTCAGTAGACAGCAACATCATCACCATCCTCACCATCATCATCATCACACTTGTCATAACTCCTTCATAATTTTACATACCAACATTTAAAGCATTTAAAGACTCTGGTTACAATCATTTCATGAAGTAGCCATTTTATATCTACTTAACATGTCTATGCCATGTTTTTTTTTATTTCTGAAATGAATACAGTAATATTGCCTATATAAAAAAAAAAAGAATAAGTAAATACTTATAAAGATTGGAGAGAATGTTCTTTAAAAATCTGTGAAACATTTTTGCCATGTAGTAGGAACTGATACTAATCTACAGACACCACTCCACATAAAATCTTGTAAACTTAAGTATCTTCTCAGATTTGCCAAATCACAGTGGAAATCTTTCACTACTCACTGTCAAAGACAATGAACATGTGCCTAACACACAAAGGAAGGGAAGCTTACAATTAGCTTTTCCTGAGAAAGATTCTTACTAGTGTGACTCTGCTACGTTCCATTCTTTAACAATAGAACTATTGAAGTAAGCCCATCTACCAAGGGTAGATGCTACATTTTTTCAACTGTGATCTCAATCCATACCATGTAAAGGAAAACACTTTTTTTTCCAATTAGCAAGGAGTCTGTCTCTTTTTTGAGTCAATGAACCGTAATTAGTGTGTGCAGAAATATTTGATTTCTCTTCTATCTCACCCAATGGTTCTACCTGAGTCATTAAAAGATGTATGTACTCTTCTGGTTAGTATGGAAATGACCTCAATCTTTATTCCTGGTTGTACAGACTATTAGAAAACAGAATGAGTACAAAGAGATTACCATTCCTCCACCACCAGTATATCTAGAAAACATAAACAATGAGGGATTCCCAATATCTGTAATGTCCAAGGATGGCTTCATGCTTTTTCCTAGAAGACATGTTGTCCTTGAATGAACCCTCTCCTTATATCCCTTAAACTAGAATTTAAGTCTTCTAAATGTGTTCTTTTATAACCACTGAATTATATATAAAACTAGGTGCTTAGTTCATTTTTAAGAACACATAGGAACACTATGCTGTGTTTGTCTATTTATCTGCTGCCAATTTTCCTCTTCTACTCAACATATACTTATAAATTAAAACACAGAGAAATGTATGGGAACTAAAATATCATTCTGCATTGCTGAAAACAAGCAATGTGAGGACCTTATTATTTAATTCAATGTAGCCTCATCCAATGGATTTTTCTATAAAATGTGGAAATCTATACTAATTTGTGTTCCAAGAAATTAAGTAAAAAATTTGCATACGTAAATTTTAAGTATGAATTGTAATCTTCTCCTAAATTTCAGCTCTCTACCTCTACTGTCATTAACATTCTGAGGTTTAATTTAGTTCTACTTAGGCAAATTGCAATAGAAATTATTCAGTCAACCAAAGAATGCATTTTGGGGAATGGAATCTCATAGCTAATTGTTTAAGTAATAAAAAGTGTGTCTTACAGCAATAGTCATAATCTATTTGGACTTGCCATGTGCCCTAACTCAGATTTACTCTTGACTAGTATGACATTTAAACACACTGCCAAATGAGGACTCGTCAATTACTGGCTCTCCATGGTGCAATGCAACACAGTACACGTGGTTGAATATGAAAAGAAAATGGGTTATTTGCATATGATTTCAGTAGGTAGACTGTTTTGTCAAACCATATTTTCAGCAATACCAGCAGATACCATGCAAAGTTTGGGGAAAATTTAGCGAATATTTTCACCATTAACTTTCTAGATATAACAAATCTTTGGAGTATATATCTACTTTTCCTGTTTTGTTTATAGTTCACTAATCCTTCATAACCCTATGCTTGTAATGGATTTAAATATCGAAACTTTGACAGTCAAAAAGCTTCATGAGTTTAAAAAAATAATTCATTTGTTGTTAAAATCACATGGTTTCATGCGGCATTTATTATCAGTGGGAGAGCAGATCTTTCATTAGTAGTGCCATTAAAATTTTGTTCTACTAACAGCATTGACTCTTCTGTAAGCTCTGGGCAACTTGAACAATCCTTTTTCTTGCAAGTGTTCCATTCTTCAAAAGAGCGTAATGTAATAAAAAAGCTCCATTCATATGAACTTTAAATGTTAAAATGTGAAGAATGGGCTCATTATTTGTGTGTGATACACAGCATGTATTTGACAGCGGCCATGTGCCTTGGCTTTTGATGTGTCCACATGCATGAAAGAGGGAGAGGCTGAGGAGCCTGAAACATAATCCTTACAGTAGCCCGAGGGGACTGTGTATTCCCAAATGGGCCCAAACCAAAAAGAGTTAAGGCATGGAGCACATTCCCAGTAATTAGTCTGCTTTGAGGACAGAATGTAGTTAGTGAAGATGCCATTTTCCTTCCTCTTAACCCTTTTCCACACACCTCAAGTTCTACATTTTTCCCCCAAGTCTTTTATGGTGATTTATTATGAGTAAAATTGGGCTTTATTTGTTGGTTTGTTTGTTTGCCTTTCTTGTAGCATGAAAAAATAAACATGAAAATGTATCTTGTGTATTTTTAATAATCTAGCTCAATTTTAAGGGAATGGTGTGCTTGTGGTCTTAACTTCTTGATAAAATTATTAATACTTAAGCAGCCTTAGAACACCAATACGTAAATTCTAAGGATCTCATTGGTTGTCTGCCAACCTAAATAAATTGCACTTCAATGGTTTCAACATTCATGACTTCATAAACTCACACAAATTTAAAGCTGCCTTATAAATCAATAGTGTTAGCCATCTATGACTGCAAGGCCTCCAGCACTTACATGAAGAAGGGGATGGGCTAAAAAAAAAAGAAGAAGAAGAAGAAAAACAAAATAACATCATTAAAGTACTCCTGATCTACTTCTGGCCTGATAACTTGATCATTGCAATGCATGCGCTTCAGAAAGAGATTTTAGGCTTTATGCATCTACTGGGTATGAGACAGTGCCTTAGCAACGTCAGTAATTCTCCAGGTGAAGCAAATGGAATTGTGTAAGCTAAAGAGAACAGAGTGCTGTCAACCTTTGTGGTTTGGCATAGTTTTCATTTTTTTCTGTCTCTTCTCCAAAATTTGTAATTGCAACAGCTGCAAATTGTTCCGTTCTTGCCTCTTGTTCAGCCCGGTGGGTATAATCCCACCCCGCTAACTGCTGAGGCACTTCATTTAGAGTTATTATTTATGGAACATTCAGGTTGATAATTGGTCAAGGTTCATACAGGAAGTAAGAAGCAAAAATGAAAGGAAAGGGGGTCAACTTGCTTTCATATTTGCCTTTATCTTCTTTTTTACCTTTAAAAAAAAATCTCTGATTTCTTTGCCACTCCATGAATGATGTGTGTATTCAGAAAATGTTAGGGCTCAATGAAAGGATGTGATTGTTATAAATTCAACAAACCTTTCTGCAAGACAAAATATAAGAGCCCCTTCCTCTGATGTTTCATATCCAGGTATCGGTGAGGATAGTCATTTGCACTGGTCATGCTGTTCTGGGGTATTGATGTCCAAATCTTCCACAGTACAGATGCCTTGACTAGATCTCCATTGGAAGGCTGATACTGTAAGCAGAGCAAGAAATCCAATTCTAAAAACTGTTTCTTCCAAAAACATGAAATTGCTCTTCTCTCTCTGCTTCTGGTAAATTCCATTGGTTGAATAGATTTGAATTCTCATATGGTTTCAATAAATCCAAGTGAAATGGTTTCATTAGTGACTTGGGAATAAATCTCTTGTAATTTAAAAGGAAACAAAGGTCTTGGTGGTAACCATTTTTGCTCTTTAAAGCTCGAAGGACAAATTTATTATCTACATGGGAACACACTGTTTTAATTTACAAACAATCTGCTCTGCAGCCACCCATTTCACTTTCCAGCATTCTTCGAGCCATCTAAGCTTCTTGGCTTCAAGTCTAGTTTCTCTCCTACATGACCAATAGATACTGGCCTCGTTGCTTCCAAAACAAACTAACCCTAACCTGTTCACAAAATATTGCCTTGGAACACGGCATTGTCATTTCATTTCTTTTCAAGACTGAAATATGGTCAAAACATTTGGAGATCTTGTATCATTTAACTAACTATATCTTTTCTTGATCTTCTTATATTTTCTCTGAAAATGATATTAATTATTTCAAAATGTGTTAACTGGTTAACTTAGGAATGGTTTCAACTCCATTCTTGCTTGGACTAACTAGAGTTTGAACCAGAACCTCTCTGGGGCACTTGCTATTACAGAAAATGGGATGAAAAAGATGGTAATTTAGCACTATGTGCCTTATAATTAACTTAATCGTTGTCAGCATGTAGCTATAAACCAAATACCAATTAGTCCTATTTGTATATCCATGGGCTTTTCTGGTTGTCTTTGAGTTAAAGTTTCTTATTTGTGCAACTTAGAGCCCCCCGGTGTGCAAGGGAAAATGCTTTTTTATACATTTTAAATGTGCAAATTAACTGCATATTTAGTTTTCCTATGCAAATGAGCTAAGCTGATAAGTTCTTATTAGCAAAAGACAGGTTCTGCAATGTTTAGAATTCAACAAATGTAGAAAAGCAATCTGTGAAATGCTTCAATAGTCCAGGAATGTTGGTTAGGTATTATCAGAGACTCAGGGGCTCTGCAACAACCATTTAATCCCTGGAGCTTCCTGTATGTAACAAAAGCCTATTTTCCAAATTGGAGAAAAAATATGTATGTGTAATCAAAATGCTGCACTAATGCATTAAAGCAATTCATATGTCCTGAGAGAAGTACGTCATTCCTAGAAGAATTGACACATATAGAGAATGGCGCTCTCAAGAAGCAAGCCAAGTATATACATGAGATCCAGAGGTACTTAGAGGAACACCATCAGAAAAGAACAGCACAAATGAAAACTGGGGATAAGCTACTTCATAATTGTCAAGGAAGATACATAGTGTTTCCCAGACTTCTTTGCAGTAGGAGCCATAGGAATGGTCTATACAAGGAGATGAAAAACAGTCCATAATCACTTCCTGTGTACCTGGCTGAATGGAGACAGGAAAAACTCCACAGTGACCTTGGAATCTCTGGTTAAGATGAGAGAATGCTGTTGGCTCAGATCAAATCCAAATTTCCCTAGACTCCTTCCTTCCCTACAGTCTCACCACCCACATTAAACTGAGATAAAAAGAAAAGCATGTTGCTTAAACCATTTCACATGTCCATTTATTACTTTGATCTAGAATATTTGGTGTATCTTTCTAAATTTCTCAGCAAAATTCCTACTTTCCTTCCAAGGATTGATGGAACTTGCTGAGTGGAAGAAAATGTTTAAATAGATATGTGCTCAATTTCCAGAAAATCTTTGCATCCCAGACCAGGTAGTTGGAATTAATAATGAAGAGATAGAATAGACTACTCTTGCCTAGGGCAAGAAATTAACAGTGTTATTATGTGCATGCAACTTCCAGACAAATTACCTAGGAACTCCTACCTCTGTTTCTACTCCTGAACTGATAAGAACTTCAAACACATCTTCAGCAAGAAACCCAAGGCTGAGCCGGCCACAGAGACACAGAAGATACCAAGAAATATTCAGATATTGAAAAATAATCATTAAATCACTATTACACCGTACCTACAATTCTGTACCTGCATATTCAGGAGAGTTCAAAATATTAAAAAGATTCTTCTCCATAAGACAGATGAAAAATTTAAAAGAGCAAATATTATGTCATGTGCTTTGTTTTTCATCTCTCTCTTTTCTTTTCTGAGTGCCATAAAATTTAAACTCTCAACCTGATTTATTCCAGACCTAGTACTTATCAGTGACCCCATTTATTACAATTCTAAATGACAGTGTGAAATGGGAAATAGCCAAAATTATTTTCAAACCCTGTGCACCATGGGACTGGGAAATAACAAATGCTAATGTGCCAGCACAGTCTCCTATGGGAAGTTTTGATGACAGCACCCACTGCTATAAACAACAGAAGATTATAGAAAATCATGTGAGTATTGACATAGGGTCTGAGCAATAGTGAAGAGATTTCATAGCCTTCTAAACCCCTTTCCCCCACACCATGTCACCACTGTTTTCACAAGGATGAAATGAGAATGGAAAAGCAGCACTCTCTAGTTTAGCCAAATCAAGAATCTGTCATCGTGTGTTATGGCTTCTTCACCAGTTTCCTACCCAGTGGAGAAAGGAAAGGCTGCACAGCAGAACTTTGGTCACTGATAGTGACCAAATACTTTAACTTATAAAGCATTCAGGACAGTTAACAGAAACTTACATAACAACAAGCGTGTAAGTACTAGCAGAAAGACTATCATTTTAAAAATCTGCAGTAATGACTGATGATACTTCCACAGAGTTAGATAATTTAAACACATAGGTGGAATTAAAATAATAAATTTAATTATGGCTTTGTTGCTGTTATTAAATATCAAGCAACACTTTATATAATAATGATGATTGATATTTCCTAATCACATTCTAAATGTGTGAGATATATCTTTTTCCTCTGTATAGAATTTAATCTCCACAATTCCACTGCCCAAGTAGGTGCATCTATCCTTCCCCAGTTTAGGGAAAGAAAGAAAAAGAAAGAAAGAAAGAAAGAAAGAAAGAAAGAAAGAAAGAAAGAAAGAAAGAAAGAAAGAAAGAAAGGAGGAAGGAAGGAAGGAAGGAAGGAAGGAAGGAAGGAAGGAAGGAAGG
>CABHPH010177746.1:0-15357 GCA_902168325.1 Peromyscus nudipes | reverse complement strand
CTTCGTCCCTCAATATTTTGAAAAGGATATAGACAGACGCTAGGAAGTAGACTGTAGCCCAGCGACGTTTCCCGAAACTCCCACTATTATCTTCCCTTTCAATGCTTTTGTGCTTGTAAAGTAGCTAAGAATGCCTAGCTTCACAGTTTCTTTCCATAATTTCACTATTTGTTCCTTCGTGATGGTGTCATAATTCAGCTTATATTAAGGCACTAACTGTCTTGAGCAATCAGCTGGAACTGATGTAAAATATTCCATTTTATCATTCTGTCTCATGACTTTAACCTAAGGTTACATTTATCTAATAAAAAAAGACATCTCCTTTTAAAGATTATGATTTCCTTTGCTTTGTGTGTAATGAAGGCAGACATTTCTTATATTGTACATTGTGGTTTTTGGAATGTGATTTGTCAATAAAATAAAAATATGGCCATTAGTTCTGTGTCTTTTATTTGATATTTAATTCATAGGTTGATTTGAATGCCTTGAAAATATGGCTATAATTTATCTCCTCCATTTTCATAAACAAGGAAATTAAAAAACCTGAAGTGGTGAGTGAAATTCCCAAGTAATCATTCATAAAAATAAGAAGTTTGGGGCCAGAACAGAAACACAATTACCTTGACTCCCAGTCAGTCCAGTGCTCTTTCCACTGCAGACACTCATTTTTAAAAAGTGACAGAAAATAGTGGGAGATGGAAAGGCTAATTAGAAAAAGAAAGAATAAAACTTTCTGATAATGCTACAAATAAATTTTGACATTTTCTAGTGTTTACAGCATTTAAGGACAGTGTGTTACCTCTTCACTCTCACAGCAGTCCTCTGAGTCTATGCTGGAGTTATTTCCGTTGTACCAATGAGAAGAAAGAGACCCGGAGTGCCATGCGAGGAGCTTATATTACAGTCATTACAATTGGCAGCAAAGTCTGGATGAAGAGCTGGCTGTCCCTCATCTGGAAGTGATTTCCATTCATTCAAATGAAACTGTGTGAAGTTCTCATCAATAGGTAGTAGAAAGACAGAATTCAAAGGAAAGACCAAACTGATACATAAGAGAAATTTCAAGGTACCCATGAATTACAATTAATTACAGGAAACAGCATGAAGAAATCAGAAACATATCAAGGGATTTTATATAAAAATGCTCTACTGATAAAAAAAATTGTCCTAATCATTCTATCTCCATGTTCTTTTCCTATCATCCTTGCAGGTTATTAAAGTACACTGTGAGTCAAGTTTAACACAGTTATGGTATGTGCTTCTAGAACTTAATGCTTCTTTCATTTAAAAAGTCATCTTTCAGGAACTCATTACAATGTCCTTACTATTTGTTTTGTGTGTCCATGTTCTAAAAGTGTATGTTTCTAAAATATTTGAAATCAGTTGGGAAAAAAAAACAAGAAGTGGTCTCACACTTAGGGTCTTGGCTTCTGCTGTGCATGGATTTTTCTCTCTCTACCATTTGTTTTGTCTCCTGGAAAACAGCAGAGAAACTGAATGTTAATTTCAGGCCATGTGCAACTTTGTTGGGCTTTGCTTTTCTGATTTAAACAAAACCCCAAAACAGAGGAGATATTTATCTTTCAAGGGTGGCACTCATGGTTGGGACAGTGTCTTATTTCTGTTTCTTTCCAGGAATTCTAGATGTGAGGAAAAATATGTAACAAAGCTTGGACAGCACATTCCAGTGAAAAAAAATTAATTACCTAATGAGGCTAAAATTGCTTGGAGCAGAATGAGAGATTTGGGGAAGTTATTCATAGAGTTGTTAGTCAAAGAAATCTTCTAGATGTGGAGCAGTGGGTCCCTGTTGGATTTTACCTCACCTTAGGCTGAAGCTAGATCCAAGAAGCACTGCTATAAAGTATCACGAGACTCTTCTGGAATCATCTTGTTTCCTGTTTTTGTTTTGAACTTGCCTCAGCCAAACATTGTTTTGGGTTTCATACATATGAATATATATTATATATATTATATATACTATATATATAATATTCCTATGTAGGGATGACCTTGCCTTCTTCATTACAGAAGCGAAGTTTATTCATCAATTTATATTAGATTTCATCAGAACAAGAAATACTTTTTGAAGGAAACTGACAGAATGCCTTTCAAAATACTGTTTTGGCTTGTAACTGTTGTTCTTTAAGCATAATGGCTGCAGCCCCAGGGCTGAAAAGTAAAACTAGAATTACAGCTGTTCAGTGTAATATTCAAATAATGTTTGCTATTGATTTAGGACAATCAGGCAACTCAGAATCTGTTTCCTTTCATTTACGTTCTTGACATCTAAGTCGCTGAGTGTTATGATGTTGTAGTAATGCCGTTAGGAGAAAACATTAATTCTACTGACAGTAAGATCCTGTATTTTCATTGCTTTGCCTTGACATATTTGTGTGCTCTCTATTCACCAGTAAACAGAAGAATCCTATCTGCAAACATGGAAGAATAATGAATTATGAAATTATTCTGACAGTTCATTCATATGAAGAAGACCTTGTAGAAAGCAAGATGTAGTATAGTCCCTGTTGACCCGGGGCCTATTTTGTAAAGGTTTAACCTTGTGTTACTTAATAAAATTCAACCCTGCTATGGGTCAGGATACTACATAGTGAAGCCTGAGGGAATGCATCTGAAGGCAGTGTGGTTCACACAGGGAATGGCAGAGATGAGAATAAAACCATTTAAATCAGCAGTTGACAAAGGGTGTGACCCTTAGCCAGTTGCTTAACCTCCTTGGACTCTGGTTGTCACAGCTGAGAAGAAATAACACTTTAAGCATAAAAGGTACCCACTGCTTTCTCTTTTCCACAATTGGGATAGGGATTAATGAAATAATATATGAAGGCAAGCTAATCTCCAGAGGAACAAGCATTAAAGTAAATACAGCCAAGCATGATTACCAATAATTATGCTAGGTGACCTCTATGTTCAGGAAAGAGTTTGAATCTCTGACTGCATAATTACACAGTGAAGGAGTTTATTTATTTATTTATTTATTTATTTATTTATTTATTTATTTATTTATTGTTGTGCTCTCTCTGAAATATCCAGAAGACATTAATGATACTTTGAACCTAGAAGACAAGATTTTCACATAGATATGGTAAGTGGTCCCATTTGAACAACTATTAAACAGTAGGAATTGTCTGGTATATCCTACTATTTGGGGTAGAATATTGGGGGCTTGTAAAAATGAGTAAATGTAACTTTTAAACAGTAAGTTTTAGCTACTAAATGGTGTATAGAAAATAAGTAATCCTTATTTTTCTGAAATGAAGAGTATTTAATAAGCAGCTGTTATCATCTGCCATTATAAGCTCGACTATTTGGTGTGAAAAGAAGATTTTTTAATTAGAATTGACTTGGGGCATTCTTGCCTCTTTTCTGGTGTCTAGCAACACAGCATCTCCTTTTCTTTCTTTCTTTCTTTTTTTTTTTGTTGTTTTTTCGAGACAGGGTTTCTCCGTGTAGCTTTGCACCTTTCCTGGAACTCGCTTTGTAGACCAGGCTGGCCTCAAACTCACAGAGATCCGTCTGTCTCTGCCTCCTGAGTGCTGGGATTAAAGGCGTGCGCCACCACTGCCCGGCAGCACAGCATCTCCTAACTGTAGCAGAATACATGTGCTCAGTACCACAACCAGTTCTTTAACTGATTTCCTATTGGATATTAACCAGAATTATGACAGCAGTCATATTAACCCATTTATTCTTTCATTAATGGTTTACCCAAGTTTACTGTTTTCTAGCATTGCACAGTATGCTGAGGATATAGGAAGAGACGTAGATGTTCACATTCTAGGGAAGGAGAAGTCAGGAGTGGCCTCACACCTGTGATAACTGTGGAGTGGTGGTAGAATAAAAGTAACTGCTATTCATTAAAGATGGAAATTTAAGAAAATGATCCAAAAATCAGATGTAACGAATGCAAACACCTTGAAAGAGAATGAGATCAGAAGTAAAAACGACAATATGGGCCCCATGAGCTCATACTCTGTAGGGCGGAGACCTCAAGAGATGTTTTTACATGCATGGCACTTGGAAAGAAGCCTGTGCACTCTCACTGTAGTGAGCTACACAACACTAATGAAAAGTCACTGCCTATATTATGAGTATAAAAAGGCAATGAAACCACCTACAGGTGTGAAGGAGCCAAATCCTTTATCATATGTATTTAACTCTTTGTAATTCCATAGTTACAAAAATAAGATTAACATAGTGTGTAATACCCAACATAGGTAGAGATATTCCTCACCCTTTGCTATGAGCTTCTCACTTTTATCTCTAGCATATGTGGGTCAAGGATCACTTGTGTAAACCATCTAATAAAAACAAAGATAGGTTCAAAAAAACACAAGGTATGACAGACTATTATTAGGAATCATTTCATTGTCTATTTTTTTTAATGCCAGCCATGTTTGGTTTTATCCTCTCTGGGCTTTCCTGTCTCTGGATCTGCACCTTCCAAGCAGTATAAGAGGTGAGCTTCCTTTTGTGGCATGGGTCTCAAGTTGGACTAGTCATTAGTTGGTCTTGCCCCAGAAAGGCTTTGTCCAGCAACTGATGAAAACAGATGCAGAGACCCTCAGTCAAACATTAGGTGGAGCTTGGGGAATCTTGCAGAAGATGGGGAAGGAAAGATTTTAGGAACCAGAAGGGTCAAGGACACAAGAAAACCCACAGAATCAATTTACCTGGGCTATCAGGGCTCACAGAGACAGAACCGACAACCCAAGGAACCTGCATGGATCTGACATAGGTCCTCTGCCTATGTGTTACAGTTGTGTGGCTTAGTCTTCTTATGGGACCCCTAACAGTGAGAGTTGGGGGAGGGGGCTGTCTCTGACTATTTTGCTTGCTTTTGGGAATTTTTCCTCCTAATGGGTTGCCTTATCCAGCCTTAGTACAAGGGGAGGAGCCTAGTCTTACTACAACTTGGTATGCCATGTTTGGTTGATATCCATGGGAGGCCCTTTCTGAGAAAAAAATGAATGAGACTGGGAAGAGAGCAAGAAGGAGTGTGGTGATATTTTAATTGTGCTGAAATGTGATTTTATTTGTATGTTAATAAATAAAGTTTGCCTGGAGATCAGAGGTCATTAGCGAGCCAGAACCAGGAATAGAAGTCAGGTGGTGGTAGCCCACACCGTTAATCTGATCACATGACAGGCAGAGTATCTGTGTGGTCAAGGACACAGCCAAGCATGGTGCCCTTGAGTCTTTAATCCCAGTACCAACCATAGAGACCAGGAGGTCTGTATAGATAGGCAGTGACGAGGAAGTCATGTGGCTGGGCTTAGAGTCAATGAGAAGTCAGAACAGAAAAGGAATAAAACACAAGACACACAGGAAGAAGGTCTCTGTCTGAGGGGAAGGACGACAGCGAGTGGTAAGGTAAAGGTAGTCATGGCTCTTGCTCTGATCTCTTAGGCTTTAACTCTGTATTTGACTCTGTGTTTCTTATTTAATAAGACCACTTAGAAATTAGTCTTCAGAGGAGAAACTGCTATTGGGATATAATACATGAGAGAATAAAAATTTTTTAATGCTATGAAATGATTTAAATTTCATGTCAGAAATTCCAGTATTTCAAATGATTTCCCAATTCACAATTGTAGTTGTTGTTTCTTTCCTCTTTTGGCTTTTGGAAGGCCCACCACTCAGCTCCCAATAATCACACAGAGGCTTAGTCTTTCTTATGAATACCCAGCCTTAACTTGGCTTGTTTCTAGTCAGCTTTCCTTAAGTTAAACTATCCCATCTACCTTTTGCCTCTGGGCTTTTATCTTTCTCTATTCTATGTACCTTTCTTTACTTCTTATTCTGTGGCTTGCTGTGTAGCTTGGTGACTGGCCCCTGGCGTCTTCTCTCCATCTTCTCCTCTCCCCATTCCCCGTTTTTTTCTTCTATTTCTTCTCTCTGCCTGGCAGCCCCACATATCTTTTCTCCTGCCTAGCTATTGACCATTCAGCTCCTTATTAGACCATCAGGTATTTTAGACAGACAAACTAACACAGCTTCACAGAATTAAACAAAGGCAACATAAAAGAATGCAATACACCTTTGCATCATTAAACAAATGTTCCACAGCATAAACAAATGTAACACATCTTCTTCAACTAATATTCCACAACACACAGTCTTTAAGTTTTGTAGAATTAAAAGTGACAAACAACGTTGGCTCGCTCGGGGAAACTGTTAACATACACCTTGTTTTATGTAGATTAGGGAGTGGGAGTGTGGGGGACCAAAAGAGACTCTGAAGTTCATACCTCAGAGCACAGCAATGCAAGCCACTTTATGTGACTTTAGGACTTGTGACAATAGTTCTTACAAACCTCTGCCTGGGCTTTGGCAGTATCAGTGAAACAGGAAACGTGGACTTCATTTACCAACACTTATGGGGAGGACACAAGGTTTACTGAACAGTGGGTTGACTGTGCTTTGGATGGGGAAACATCAGAAAGTTCTCTGTGTATAGAAACTGTAAAAGAAGTGAGGTTTAACCAAAGGTAACACAACTTTAGATGATATGAACATCCTATTTTGTGGCAACCTTCAGATACTTAATTGAAATCACTCTCAGTTGCAAGTTTAATGAAACAGTTTTTCAATTACAAATTCATATCAAAGGAAGACTTTACAACTGTATTACTGAAACAAATATGTAATAAATACGTTAGTAGATGAAAACAGGAGGAGGAGTGGAAAGAGAGTACCTACCTTCCAGTGACACATTGACTGAGTTCTCCGTGGGCTTTCATTTATGTCCATGTACAGTAGCTGGCTCAGGGTGGATCTATAATGGACTTCAAACTAATTTAAGACAACTTTGTTACATGTGCAAATGTAAAACACACCGGATAAAATTATTTGCTTAGGCAAACCTACACAGTGGAAAGTGCAGACAGTTTTCACCGAGAATTTTAAATACATGTGTATGATGTGGACTTTATTTAACGTGCCTTTCTAAAAGGTGAGTAAAACAGGGTATTCATGACTAAGCCTACTGAGCACTTACCAGTTTTGTAAGATGCATTATCTTGGAACATGGTCAAATCTCTGGCATCCTGTAGGCAGAAGGAGATGGCTTGGTAGATGGGGTGCTTACTGTACCAGCATCACAACCTGACATAGATCAGCAGCACTAGCACTAAAGTACAGGTGCAGCAGGGTGTGTCTACCATCCAGAGCTGGGAAGACAGATAGGCAGATCCGTAGAGCTCACTCATACTGTCCTAACTAAGTGGCAGTGCTCACAGGTTCATTTGAGACCCCACAGCAAAACAAACAAACAAGGAGAAATATTTAAAAAGACATTTGAGGTTGACTTCTAGTCTCCATATGCCTATGTTCACATCCTCACTTGAACCCACATGTACACATGCATTTGCAAAGGAACGTGTATGGACAACATGAACACACTACACAAATGTAACAGAAAGTTATTACGCAAACAAAATATCTGTTTTTAAAGGGTACAAAGTTGATTTTCTCAATTAATCTCTCCAATGAGACTTTTGAAAAAGAGTATGGTCCAATAATCGCCTGTCCCGTAGTGTAGAAAATAGTGACCAAAAAAAAAAAAAAAAACAAAAAGCAAAAAAACCCTGCTAATTTTTGTTAAGCACTCTGTCTATAGATCAAAAGATAACCTCAACCTACCAAACGTGGAAAGCAATTGTATTAAGACCACTTTGAACTTGTTTGTTTAAAGCATTTCTTTTAATTCGAGGAGAGGTTTAAAAGACTGATGAGTTAACTTGAATAGAGACATATATTGTCTACTACATACAAAGTGTCATGTCTACAGGTGGGGCACAAGAGGAAAATAAGCCCCGTTTCCTTTGAGACTTGCAAGTTTCCACACATATGAGCAAGTCACTTTACTTGAGTGTAATTGTTGACATTGTTTTCAGTCCTCTCATGTAGGGCAGAAGCTAGAATTATCCTGCAAGTGTGATTTGCTACGTGACAACAGAATGATGGGAAATCAAGCTTCCTTTTAAGTCATACTTATAAAAAAAAAAAGGACTATTCCATGTTCTATATCATTCCCTCACTTTCCACTCCATTCCTGAACAATCTTGTCCTTTCCTGTAGTATTAAATAACATTTATAAACCAACAAGTCCCAAATTTCTGTTTGCATCCAAGACTTATTTTTCCTCTGAGCTTAAATGTCTTCATCAGTCATGGTTCTTAGTCAAAAGCATCAGACATAGATGCTGGAAGAGAAAAATATACTGTTGGAGAGATACTGAGAAACTCACAGAGTTGTGACCACATTTCTTGAAGAATATAATGAATACCACATAACATATCACTGTTAAATGGCTACCACAATGTAAGTTTTCTCACAAAAAAATCTAGATAGTAAATATTTTAGGTATTGTGGCTATATACATACTTTGTTTCATTTTTACATCTTATAAAAATAAGGAAACCATTTTTTGCTTGTGTGTCCTGTGAAATAAATAGAAATGACATTCAGGGATACAGTTTTCAACTTCTGGTTATGGACAATGCTATTATCATGAATTAATTTTCAGTTATACTCTAAAAGCTCAATGATAACTGATCTCCTTACTTCTTTATCTTTCTTCTATCTATTCAGAGAAAATCATTATGAGTGGTCTTTTGAAAGTTTAAATGTGATAGGGCCACTTGTTTCTTAATGGTGCTCACAGATTGCTGGCAATAACTTTATATAGAAATGGAGGTGGCTTTGAGCCACCCCTAAGACTTCTAGTCTTCTTTGGAATCCTGATGCACTGTTCACATGGCTGAACAAGCATGGCCTTTTGAGTAGGCCAGCCTTTCTTCCTTCCTATGGACGTCACTCTCTGTCCTAGTTCACACTTTTCTCACACAGTCCTCCTTCACTGGAAATCATTGTCTCATTTTTTCCTCCATTTTTGAAGGCTGAGTGCCACATGTTTTTTTCTGACTACTCCAACCAAAATCAAGTTACTCTTCCTTTCAATCCAAAAGCACCCTGCTATATTTCTGCACAGTCTTTTGCTCTGTCTACAACTTCTTAATTGACTCTTTGTAAAGCTTGTCTGCTCCTCTAGAATGTAAATTTCAAGAAAAAGACAAAGTTGGATTCTTTCCTTGCTATAAATTTTATGGGAAACGTCTTATCATTTCCCCAAAGAATTATCAGTTGAATGAAAAACTAAAGGGATATATCATCCCAGCTGGAGAAGTTCAGGAAAACAATCTCTGGGCTTGTATAATTTAAGAATACAAAGAATTTAGAAAGGCGACTTAGTAGAGTTTTAGATAGAATCCTGGGACCTCAAAGAGTGAGCTGTACAAAGCACTGAGTTATATGGTAATCAAAGGATAGATAAGAATATTATTTAGAAAACTGGGTGGGAAGCAAATTGTAGACCATCTTGGATGCTGAGATGAGAGACATACTTTATCTTAATTGCCTAATGGGATATCCCTCTATGGTGTTCTGTGAGCTTTTAATGTCTTTAAATCAGTGTAACTCTGCAAGGGAAGGCTGCTGTTATAGAATGAATCTAAGTTGAACCTCAGCATTCCTCCCTTCTGATGCTCAAATTCTTCTGTCCCTTCTGCCCATTGAGTTTGTTTCTAACCAGCCAGTGTGGCAAGGGTAATGGGAAGTCTGGCACACTACTCCCACAAAGGAACTTCCTCTTTCACTCATTTTGATAATACAAGTCAATTATGTCGGTGAGACCCATGCAGCAAGGTACTGAATTCTGCCAACAAACATGTGAGATCAGAATCCTCCTAGTCTTGAAAAGAGATCTCAACCCCTAGTGGAAGCTTGCTTGCAGTCTCGCAGAAACTGAACCAACCAGAGAGGTTTCTGATCGATAGACATCATGAGGGAACAAAGCCACTGTTTTAAGATCCAGGTGTATAATAACCTAGTAATAGATACTGAAGATAAGTATTAGGGTTTAATTATTTCTCCTATCCTCAATTTATTTGTTCAGTTCCTCACTCCTCATATCTCAGAACATGGCTATATCCAAAGACAGGTTTTAATAAACATGGTAAGTTTCAGTGAGGATACATAGTACTGGTACTATGTCTTAGTTACTTTTCCATTGCCATGAGAAACACCATGACAAATATATAAAAGAAATAATTTCATGTGGGGGCTCAGGGTTCCATAGGGTTAGAGTTCATGATCATCATGACAGGGGCATGGTAGCAGGCTAACACACATGGGACTGAAGCAGTAGCTGAAAACTTACATCTGATTCACAAGTACCGGACTAAGAGAGAGAAAGAGAGAGCTCACTCAGACTGACATGGACTTTTGAAACCTTAAAGCACATCCCCACCGACGTACCTCTTCCAATAAGGCCACACCTCTTATCCCTACACAAACACCTCTAGCTTTTGAATATACAAATCTATGGCGGCTATTCAAATCAACACACATTATTATAAAAAAAAGGGGGGAATTTAGACGTAGACATCTAGGGAAAACAGAGGTTGTAAAGACTCCTAGAGACGTGGCTCTTGCGTGGTAGATCTGGAGCAGAACTCTCTCATGGAACCACCAGAAAAAAACAACCTTTCCCTCATCATGTCCTTAGATTTCTAAGACAAACCCCTGTTGGTTTCACCATGTGGTCAGTGATAAGTTACAGAACTGTTAGAAAGCTTACACACTGCATTATGCAACCTTTCCTTTTAAAGAAGATTATGAATACCTAAAGGCTGCTAGCAATTTGAAGCAACTAGCTAAAGCAACAGAGTCGCACTGTAGAAGTGGCAGGCTGTTAAACAAGAGCAGGGCATTACCAAAACAAGTTAGTCAAGTTTATTTTTATTAAACTTATTTTTAACATCTTCATGGAGGAAAATGTTTCATACTGAGCATCCTTTCCTCAGCACCTCCATCCTCTGTTTCCTTGTCTAAGCTTCCTACCAGTAGTCACCCTTTCTCACCTCGACAGTTTTTCTTCTATATTCATGTCTAATACATACATATAACTTTATATATCTCTATAAAAATTTAGGAACCATAAATCAGAGAAAACATGCCATCTGTCCTCCTGAGGCTGGCTTAGTTTAATTATCTCTACTTGTGCACATTTTCCTACAAATGAAACAATATCCTTCGGTTTTTGGTTGAAGTACACACATGCACACACAGAGCGGGTGGCATTGTTTTCCTTATCCATTCTTCGGTTAACAGATGCCTAGGCTGCTGCATGATGATGCTATCGTGAGCCCTGCAGCAGTAAACACTGATGCACGAATAGCTTTGTGCGGTGTTGACTTGGCATCCTTTGGATAAACATCCAGGAGTGGTGGAACAAATTCCTATGGAAGATCTATTTTTAACTTTTGGAGAAATGTTCATATTGATTTCCATAGTGACTGGATTAGTTTACGTTCCTACAAGCAGTGTATGATGTCTTCCTTGTCAGTAATTTTTATCACTTACTTTCTGAATGAAGGGAGACAGGCATTTTTATTTATTAACTTTTGTTAATGATTAGGTTATAATAATTTCTTCTCGCTTTTGTTTAATGTTTTACATGTATGGGTGTTTTGCTTGCATGCTTGTCCATATATCACCTGTCTGTCTACCTGGTATCCATGCAGACCAGAAAACGATGTCAGATCTCTTAAAACTGGAGTTGCAGACTATTATTAGCTGCCTGTGGGTACTGAGAATCAAATCTGGGTCCCTTGGAAAAGCAGACTGAGATATTAATGGCTGAGCCAACTTTCCAACCCCCACTCTGCTTTTATAATTAGGTTTTAGATGTGTTTCTCTTAAAAGATTTAGAATTTTTCATTTCTCAGCCCTCTATCCAATACGTTGAGACATTCTATAATAATACTCTCACAATTTAAATATGTTTCTGTACTAGTTATTTCCTATATTATTTAAAAATCAACAATAAAAACTTAGGTAAATTGTTCATAACTTGCTACCTATGGTAAAATGCAGCCATTCTCAACAGTTGAGATGACTGCTTTCTTCAGAGTGACTATCTGTGTGTGTGTGTATACAAAGTTGGGAGCACAGATATTTTAAAAATGCAATGAACTATTTCTCAAGACATTATTTATTGGACTTGGCAATATCACTCTGTGGTCTGATGTTTGGAGAAACTTGATTGAAATGATTGCAAATAGCTTTCTGTTTTCCATTCATTTCGGTTCAGATCAGGGTTGTGTATTCTCTTACGTATAATAAATGTCAAAGTACTCGTGGGTGGTTTTCAGACAGTGAATGTGGTTTTTCAGCTACTAATTGCCAAGTTGGGCTTGCACAATCAGACTTCTGAGACAGGGTTCTCTGAAGCTTTGATCATGTCTCTTTTAGCTAAATGTGTTTGGAATGAGTTTAGAAGCAGTCATTGCTTGCTGGGGGTTCCTCTCCATCTCCCTGACAGTCGTTCTCTCCTCCTTTGATTTGGTTCTTTCTGTGAGCCTCCTACATCAAGTTCATGGCGTCCTTTGTTTGACCTCTGGTTGGTCCTTAATCTTGATTATCTACTGGTACCAATTCATAGGTTGTACCGATTTGAGGTGTTATTTGATAAGGGAGGACAATACTTTGTCTTCAAGTGCTTTCCCAGGAAAAAGTCTATTCTCTGTGCCAAATTCCTCACCATAAGTCTTTAAGCTATACAAATAAGGTTTCCATATTTATCAGTTTCCTAAAGTAATTCTCATCAGATTCAACACTGATTCTCTTACTGCCAAATACAGTAGAGTTCTTTCTGTACTCACTGCAACTGGAGCCTTTAAGCCATGTATATGTCAGAACTATTAGAGATCCTTGGCCTTTTGTATGCCCTTTGTCCCTCCTTTTAACTCACTAAACCTTCACAGGGTCCACGGTATGCTCTTCATTCTTTGATTATTCTTTAACTATTAGTGTGCCTTACATTTTCTCTCCTAAGTTTCTCTTTTCTATGGTCTGCTGAATGATCTCATTCAATCCTATTAGCCCAAAGACAATATGATGATTACACAATTTCTACAATTAGTTTTCCTTCAGCTTAGGCTCTTATACTAAACTCTAGGCCTGCATACAAAACTGTCCAGAGAGGAAATGAGTGACTCTGTATGTGGTGGTATTGTGTTCCCCAAAATATTGTGCACCCTAATAAATTTATCTGGGGTCAGAGAACAGAACAGCCACTAAGTACCGAGGCCAGAAAATGGTGGCACGCACACCTTTAATCCTAGCATTCCAGAGGCAGAGATCTACCTGGATCTCTGTGTGTTCAAGGATACAGCCAAGCATGGTGACTCGTGCCTTTAATCCCAGGGAGTGGTGGTAGAAAGCAGAAAGGTATATAAGACACGAAGAGCAGAAACTAGAAGCTTTTAGCTGGTTAAGCTTTTAGGCTTTTGAGCAGCAGTTCAGCTGAGTGTCATTTGGAAAGGGACACAGAGGTTTCCAGTCTGAGGAAACACGATCAGCTGAGGAACTGGCGAGGTGAGGTAGCTGTGGCTTGTTCTGCTTCTCTGATCTTCCAGCATTGACCCCAATAACTGGCCTCAGGTTTGATCTTATTAATAAGACCTTTGAAGATTCCTGCTACACTCTGTATGTCAAATAGCTATTCTCCTGAAGTTTCTACTCTATGCCTTTAAGTCAGTGTTGGAGAGCTAAATTTCCTTCGTAATAGTTACCTTATCATTGCAATTAATAGTACCAGCAATCTTAAAGACTGAGGAAGCAATCAATTCCAAGCTCCTGCATCTAATCAATGACCTGAAGATCCTACCAAGTGCAGTTCTATGTTATCTCAGCAACGTCCTACCCTAAACTCTCATCCTGATTTACCCAGATGACTTTGCTTTTCACATTTTGATGTATTTATTTCTGCTGTGTCTAGTCTCATTCCGTTTTATTTTTCTCCCATTACTTCCTCATAGTCTTCCTAAAAGTCGATGTTTATCATGTTGTTATACTGCCCATATAATACCATTTAAAAATAACAAAATTTTATTCACTATTCAGTGTTCAACTCCTCTCTTGACCATGTTTATTCCTATATGATCTACCTTCCATCCATACAAATACATTTTCCCGTCTCTACTATTCCTCTAATTATTTGATTTGCTAGAACAACCTATATCCCTGAGATGTCTGGTTTTCTGTCATTGCCTGAGTTCCCTAACTCAGTGCATTTCCTCTATTCGACGGCTTCTCCCCAAGCACTGGTTTACACTAATCACTTCTTCTCTGTCTCCACTTAATATTAGGTTATAATATGTTAATCACTCAAATAAAGTGCTTCTAAATGCCAAGCATGACCTTGAAGATTAAAAATCCAGTCTGTTGCCATGCTCCTACTCCATTGTGTAATCAAAATCTCCAAAATGAGACCCTGGATTTGGTACTTCAACAATGTTCCTAGATTATTCTCCAACTCCTGAAAGCTATACGTCCACTGCTCTGTCAAAGTCTTTGTTGAAATGTTTATAACCATTAAAGGCTCAGACACAGGTGACAGAAGCCTGTTAAGAAGATAACCTGAGGGAGGAAGAGCCAGGCAGATCTCTGTGAGTTCGAGGCCAGCCTGGTCTACAGAGCAAGATCCAGGACAGGCGCAAAGCTGCACTGAGAAACCCTGTCTTGAAAAAACAAAACAAAACAAAACAAAACAAAAAACAAAAAAAAAAGAAGATAACCTGAAAGACAAGAGATGCTTTTAGGGCCTGGCTTCTTTCTGTGATCAAGAGATGAAATGCTATATAAAGAAGGAAATGAAATGACTGATGTATGAAGCATGAGTCCTTTCTCCTCTAACAAAACTGCAGTGTACTCTTGTTGTGTTAGAGCAGGCAAAGCAGGTTGCTATGAGACCTGTGTTCTTCTTGAAAAAGGGAAATAAAACAATTTCCCTCTGTGATGTAGAGGTAGAACTGTGACCCAAAGAGAAGTAGGTGACTAGATCCTGTACAAGGATTGAGGTGTCGGATGCCCCCTTCAGAGTTCTGCCTGTGTGCATACATGGGTACAATAAGATGCTGTTTCCCCTTAAAAGTGAAAAACAAAGGAAAAAAGTGTTACTTTCTTAAATGTTCACTGTATAATGTGAGGAAGTTCCTCTCAAATTCTTCCCTGCATTGTGATGGAAAGTACTTACAAACAATAAAATTAAAATGAAAAGGTAAATTAAGCAAGAAAGAAAATGAAACTAAATGGCAAGGAGAGCTTATTAAAATGATACTAACTATATAATAACATTTATATCCATTTCACTTAGTAAGCATAAATTATTTGAAGAGAAAAATGCTATCTCATTTTGTGTTAAATGTGCATGTTCGTGTATGTGGGAGTACATGTACGTTCCGGTGCAGGTGTGTGTGTGTGTGTGTG